>JABFPB010008126.1:0-10410 GCA_022817645.1 Ceratoteleas bidentatus | reverse complement strand
CACCTTCGCACCTGGTGCGCCGCCAAAGACACGCCTCTCTCGGGTTCCGCTCGCGCCGCCTACGCGCCCTCATTCCTCCTCCTTCCCCTCTTTTTGCCTCTCCCTCCGCGGCGTCTCCGCTTCTTCCCTTCTCTTTCTTAATTCCCCCCTCCGCCCCCCTCCTCCCACCTTCCTGCAACACACCAACTATCCGGTGGTCCAGGCGCCAATACCGACCGATACACGCTCGGGCCGTTGTCTCGTCGCGGTCCTTCGGAAGGACGTCCAAGGAAATCGATCGCAATTTGCTGAGGGACCTGGGGAAGGGGGTCGGGGCGCAGGCGCGGCGTCGCCAGGTGACACCCTGGTGCACTTCTCGCGCAGCTTCCGCGATATTACGTGTCCCGAGACGTGTTGCCGCGGCCTTATTACGCCGAGCCTTGAGCCATCCGAAATATTACGCCCGACGGACGCGGGATATAGTCCTGCCGGGGCTTTATGTGTAAACCCAAAGGGCCGTCATGTCAGCCAAAGAAGCGTTCCGGGGGACGTGGAGGTGGATGCGTTACTTTAACGAGCCGAGCTGTGTCGGGGCTTTTCATTATTCGGCTGCAAGTGCAAGGGGAAGGGTGGGGTGGGAGGTAGACGGAGGTTGTGGGAAATTGTAGTAAAAGAGTTACGGAGATACGGTGGATTGGAAGTGGGCGGTATGGCGGGTTTGCATTGTGGAGGACAGAATATGCTGGTGCTGTCTTATTTTGAGGAGAGTATTTATTATGTGTGTTTTGGGCAGAGGCTTGGAGATGGATTGTGGTAACGACGTTAGAAAGGTGGATAGTGATTGAATTCTGATGCTGATATGACCTTTGCCATGTAGGTCATACATCGATGTTTATGGTTTGTCATTATCCTATTTTTAGTAAGATGGAAAGGTAAATGGTAAAGTAAGGGTGTGATCCGAAAATAGTGGTACCTCTGTAAAAAAGTAGACCTTGGAAAGGTGATCATTGTTTACGTCATTGTTTATGTTTATTTGACCTCTGCCATATAGGTCATATTTCTGTTTACTATTATTTTTTTGGCTATGAAGATCAGATGGTCGATGACGATTTGTAGGTACTAATCGTTGAAGAGTCGTAACCTTGCAAAACCTAATCATTTGTGAAGGGAAATGCTAAACACTGATTTTTTACATCTTTGTTTGTAGTGTTTATGTTGATTTGACTTCTGCCATGTAGGTCACGTTTCTGTTTACGGTTTAATTTGTTGTCCATGAAAATGAGATGGTAGATGACAATATGTAGGTACTAATCGTTGAAGAGTGGTATCCTTGCAAAAAAACTAATATTTTGTGAAGTGAAATGCTAAACACTGATGTTTTACATCTTTATTTGTAGTATTTATGTTGATTAGACCTCTGCCATGTTTTTGTTTATAGTTTATTCTTATGTTGTTGTTTATGAAGATGATATGGTAGATGACGATTTGCAGGTACTAATCGTTGAAGAGTGGTAACCTTGCAAAAACCTTGCAAACACTGATTGTTTACTTCTTCATTTTAGTGTTTATGTTGATTTTTCCTATGCCATGTAGGTCATGTTTCTGTTTATGGTTCATTATTATGTCTGAGAAATATGAAATAGTTGATGACAATCTGTGGCTACTAATTTTTAAAGAGTAGTAACCTTGTAAAAACCTAATCATTTGTGAAGGTAAATACTAAACACTGATTGTTTACATCTGCAGATTCAATGTTTATATTGGATTGACTTCCATTATGTAGATCATGCATTGTTAATGTTTATGACTCATTGCCAAATTTACGGGAATTCAGCTTAGATACATTATTTGTACTGATCTGCCCTCCACCATGTTCAATAAAATTTCAGAAAAAATATCCAAAAAGATATGATTATTTTTTACATTCACTTATGATTTGTTTTCAGGTTCTCTTTCCTCATTCCAACCACCTCAACTCGATCTGCCCATTAATTACACTCTCGAAACATTGCAGTACAACTTTCTGTATCATTTTACTCCCCACCCCACTACACCGCAAGATACCCTATCTTGCTAGAAAACATCGCTGAAACACTTCGGGTTCTACCAAAAAAAGGCCCGCTGAATGCAGTCAACCCAGATAAAGTCATCGCACGATTGATGGCGCAGATAGGCTCGAAATTAGACGCCGCAAAAAAGCCTTGATTGCGCCAAAAATAGACTCCGACTCGTTATTTGCCGAGCGAGATGAAGTGTGTTCATTAAGATACTAATTACCGACATGCATGCGTATGCATGTCAGCCGGGCGCGGTATCAGCTACAGCGAACTCGATCACCCTCGGAACTTGCGAAAGTTTCAATATTATGCCTTACGCCGTGGTAACTCGTAGCGATATTAGCACGCCCCAGACATCTATTTACAAGGTTGCGCGAACGTCTCGCGAACATTCGCCGTACGAACAGTCGTCGCCGCCTATGGCGGTACGCGCCGCTTCGACGTTTGCTTACGTGTACCGGGCGGCAAACGTGGCAAAAGTGGATGACTACAATGGGATTTCGTAATTTGCGGGATCCTGCGGAAATTTGTTGCGTAAATAGAGAAATTTCGGAGCCGCTTTCGCCGAAAAAGGTCGAGAGTTTTGATATTAAGTGTTATTTGAGGGAATGAATGCAATGAGAGAAAAAAGAGAGTAAAATCTAGAAGCTTGAATTCATTTTGAAAAAATAGTTCTGAAAATCTTAAAAAAAAGTCTGGGAATCTCTAAAAGTGATTCTTTCAGAGCCATCAAGTTGTTTGTATGAATTTTGAGCCTCTTTGAAAATCTGAAAAAGCAAAGAATCTAAAATAACTTCAGGAATTGAAAAACTGTGAGAAAGCAAACTTCTAGAAATCAAAAAATTCTTCAAAAAATCTCTGGAAACATGAAAAGTTTTATACAATTTTTTTAAATCCTAGAAGACTTTCATAATTTCTAATATATACTTATTCAAAGATCTTAAAAATTCTAAAAATCTTCAAACCCCAGTTTCTCCAAATTTTTTATCGTCATTATTTTAATCGCGACATTCTCAACATTTCCAAAGACTCCCATAACTGATTCCCACTTTCCTATTCCATCTCTTAATTTATTCTTCCATCTTCATATCTCCAACATCTACAAACCCCATTTTCCCTTCCCATTCCTCTAAACACCAACCGTCCAGATCCCAAATAAAATCCCTCGAAATCAAATTTCCCTTCGAAACTCGGCGAAATCGCAGTATCCCCGCGTAAATACGTCGCGCGTAACGGCGCCGTAACTTTGATCTGCAATAAAAGCCTCGAGAGGCGTTACAGGTGCATCGGTTGTTTGGCGGAAGATATAGAAAGCGACACAGAGAAGGGCGCAAAGCACGTGGTACAGGCGACGCGCGCGCCGAGAACGAGCTATACATCTATCGGGCTCGCCACCCTTAGCCCCCTCCCACTTGTTGTGCTTTACCGTGTTGTGTTGCTATGTTGCCTCGTGTATCGAGAAAGTTCAACGCCGGCTAGACGATGTTTCCCAACCCCGCATCCAAACAAGTTGCGAATCAACAGGCTTCTGTTTCGCGTCCCCGTCTCGGCCGTACATTCGCAACGATACCCCGGCCGAAAAAAGTGCGCGGATTGCGCCGTGTCCGCGGACACTCGCGACTTCGACCGCGCGATTCTTCAAGGGGATGTATAATTATGCCTGTGAATTGGAACGCGAGGGTTCGAATGGGGTGCGAACCCTAAAGGGAATGTGGAAGTCGAGCCCTCGTCGCGTGCTCCGCGCGTATCGATTGCCGAGACGCGTTGTCATAATTGTTTTGAGATCTGTCGGGAAAACTTTGTTTTGCAGAATGCGATGGATTGGGAGGAATTCGGGTTTTGGAAGAGGGGATGAAGGGTTAGGAAAGGTGGGGTTTGTACATTTCAGTACCATTTATGTTTAGTTTTTCAATGTTGGGACACCTTTGATGTTTCTTCTTGGAAAAAACGGTTTGAGGTTAGTTTTTTTTTTTTTTTAGTGTTGGAGTGTTGATTTGGTCAAGTAAACATTTGGTAAAGTCAACGAAAGGTTTGTAATATTTTGGTTAGAGCTATTTACCAAATATTTTAATTGAATCTACCAGACACCCTTCAGCATCCATATAATCTAGTTCGTAGTAAAAAAGCATTTTTTTAGTTTACTACTGAGAGGAATTCGCGTTTTCGTGAAAGGGGTGCAGGATTGTTTGAGATATCCCCCATATTTGAGTGGAGAATGGTAGGGTTTGTAAATCTGAAGGGATGAAAAAGTTTGAAAAAGTTGGGGGTGTGAAAGGTGATTGAGAATGATTTGAAATGAAAGAAAATTGTTATAGGTTGATAGATAGGCCATTTAATATTTTGAAAACGTGGAAAATTAATTTCTTTCAATGTAGAAAATTGAAATTAAATTGCGAGTATGTGTAAAGTGATATTTATTTTGAGATCTGTTCCATTTTTTTAATTTTTACTGGAATGAATAGTTTTTCAAATTTACGAAATGTATTTTTAAAAGCGTTTGCAATGTATAAAGTCGATTCACAATTAAAATTAATTTGCATAAGTTTCAGGTCAGAATAAAGATAATTAAGTATCATAATAACTTTTTCAAAAAATACTATAATATTATTATATTAGACGTATTATTCATGAATATTTATTTTGAAAAGAATTGTTTCACTTTATAAAACATTAATAGAAAATTGGAACACTTCACTTCTAAGAAAGAAGTTGTAACTTCATGTTGGTACTATCGCGTCTAAATCTTACAAATATGCGAAAAAAAACTTGGCACGAGACAGCAAGACGAGGGCCGTCGAGTATATTTATTACTGTCTGAAAGTATGTATACGATGAAAAATTTGAATTTCTATAATAGTCTGTCTAAATAATCCCGAAATCCTATATTTGGAACTGAAATAGATATCTTTGGCATTTTCACATCGACACGCCGACGCGACATATTCGTACTTAATTCCGAAATAAAATTGTTTACGTCTTTATTTTAGCTAAATACTGCTTTAATTCAAAAACTTGTTCTCAACAACAAGGCACCTTAATAAGATTTTATTAAGGTGGCATTTAAAAAAAACTGTTATTCTTATTTCCTACTACACAAAATAGAAAAAAAATTAAATCCATCTAAATACTGAACTATAAAAACTTCTTCCAAAATTCTTAGATTCTTCCATCAATGTCATTAATCCCATTTCTCAATTGTCATCCCAACAATCGCAACAAGAAAAAATCCACTCCAGATCTTTCAAATAGAAAGGAATCATACACAGTACTTCTGCTTAAAAGGTTACCTGCCACCCCAAGACCATTAAAATCCCCCGTTAAATCCAACATTTTTCAACCCAAAATGTGCCTCCGACGCAAAGCCTGGAACAAAATTGATTCCCGCGCGTTCACCTGCCGGAACTGTATCTGAGCGGCGCAAAAGTCCAAGACGATCCAGTCCCCGAGGATCGTTAACGCGCGCGAGTCCAAAAGGACCCGGGCAGCCACTTGGTATGCAAGGAACGGAGCTATTCATCTCCCGATCTCGGAGTCCCGACCTCCGGATATAAATTAGCTTTTGTTTAGCATTCAATGCAAGACCAGCCAGTCAGCCCCGATCGTCAGCCACCCACCACTCACCCTTGGGTAATTCCACGTTGGAATAACCACTGCAATTAATGTTGCCCACTAACCTACCCCCCACCCTCGTCCGAGCCAATTAAGCATTCGTGATTACTGGAAGAAATTCGGAGCGGCGGAATAACACGCGGAGAACAAATTCGAAAGTATCGTAATGCGCCGTTTGGCTGCAGGAGACTGATTTCGAGAGATAGAACGTTGTAAAACAGAGAAGACGCGTTTGAACTGACAACAAATGTCACATTCAAAGAAATATTTGTAAACAAAAGAGTTTGTATCAGTTAGCAAACAGAAGAATGTTTTGAAGGACATTTTGTTTTCAAACAAAAATGTCCTTCAAAGATATGTTTGTAAACAAAAATGTCCTTCAAAGATATGTTTGTAATAAAATGTCCTTCAAAGACATACTTGTAAACAAAAATGTCCTTCAAAGTCATGTTTGTAAACAAAAATGTCCTTCAAAGACATATTTGTAAACAAAAATGTCCTTCAAAAACATGTTTGTAAACAAAAACCTTGTTTGTAAATAAAAAACTCCTTCAACGACATGTTTATATACGAAAAGACCCTTACAGCTTTGTTTCTAAACTATATATGCCTCATTCAAGGACTTTTTCGCGAACAAATTAGCAGCCATAAAAAATGCAAACCCCAAACAAACCCTGACACGTTTGTGCAACAAACGACATTACCTCCCGTTCGCGTGAGATTCAGTGACATTGCGAACGAGGAAGTTCGTCACCGTCAGATCGATACATCGACGTAAGCCTTTCTTACGGTCGCGACAAAGACGGCGAATTAGACGCATCGCGATCCGAATTGAAGTGTAGCAGCGTCGGGCGGTCGGGTCGAATCGGGGTCAAAGGCCAGACGTCTTAATATCCGTCTGGCAAGGGGCCGCCGCGACTTTTCCGCGTGCGTTCGCGGGCGCGACAACAGTTCGTTCGGCCCGCAAAAACGGACGTTCCGGGCGAGCGATGACAAAGGCGCGTAATTAAAAAACATGATCCTCGCGAAGGTAGGTTCTTTTCCGCGCGCGCGACGGCACGAGACGCGCTAATCGGACGAAGCTGCAATTAGTAGTCAACTGGCGCGGACCCGTCGCGACTTTGTAAATGGTAACAATGTTATGTAATTAGGTAAAAAGTTCCGTAATCAAGAAGTAGATCTTCCGCGACTCTCGTGCGCGACGCCCGGCTTTACCCTCGTTCGTATTAAAATAGTCTCACTAAGAAAGTGTAAGCCGCGCCCTGCATATCTGAAATCCCGCGGGGCGCGCCGAAACCCATTGCGATTCAGATTTTTGCGCCGATTTATCGTTCTTGCGCGACAAATTTTAAGGTCAAATGTCGTTAGTTGCTTTGGTTTGTCGAGGGAGTGAGAAGTGTTGTAAAGTATATCTGCACTGTGAAATAGTCATTCCGCATTTGGATGAAGTAAATTATTAATAATTAAGATCAGATCTCTACGTTTTTTGTTCCAATTGTCTTATTTTAAATCAAGCGAAAATGGAATTTAGTTGTAATTTTTTAGAGTGTGCTTTATATGAAATCTGAATGCTATTATTTGATTTGCTAAAATTTTGGCGCCCAACGAGGGGCCTTGAAAATAATTGTACAGATCAAAATTTAAACTTTCATGGAATTTTCACAATTGCAACCTAATCAGAGAATTACTTTAATCTTTTTGGAAAGACTTTTTGAATTTTGTTTGCTTCTCATCAAAATATCCTCAAGCAAACTTCTGTCGTTTTTATACCACACAAAGTAAATTGAAACAATGCTTGGGACAACGTGTCTAACGAGACTATGATTTTGCTTTAACTTATCGTTCAGTTATTGTTACCTGCACAACATTGTTTTTCCTTTAGAAAAAACTTGACTCATTGTCGCGATAAGCCGTCGGCGTTGATAAATAAATGGGCATTGACGGCGCAGTAAACGTGACTTTTGACAAGAGCTCGGCCGAAGAAATATTGTTTGCTTTAAATACTAACAAACCTGTTTACAATGTCCAGGTTTCGCAAATGAACGTCGTCATAAAACCGAGCTGATATGAGGAAAACGAGATGCCGAGTGGCACGAATTTGAATATACAAATTTCTGCGAATAAATCGTATCGAATGGTCTGCATTATAATGAGGAATAATCGAAAGTAGATCATATACGTGAGATCCGCGCGAGTCGCGGGCTGATTGTTCACGACGAGACATGCCGTATCTCAGAGCTCTTTTTGTGTACGTTTTAATATTATATGTAGCGTCTGGCGATACGAGTCGCAATCAATTTTTCGCGATTCGAGCGCGGCAATTCCGGGGAACCAACGAATGATTGGAAAAATATGGTTTGTGTATACGCGCGCATGATTGACGGGAAATTATATCAAATTACAATGTGGACTGCTATCGATTAATCGCGGATAACATTTTGCGAAATTTTTAACCATGTGCTGACGAAAAAGCAATAGTTGCGAATGTTCATGTACATATTTGTACAGCGAGACTGTGGGCTCAAAGTAGGAGTATTTTTTAAACAACTTTTTGAGGTGGGTTGAAAATTATTTTGCGATCTATGCGAAGTGAGTTTTTTCGAAAGTATATTTTGAAAATGAGCTGGTATATAACTAGAATATATTTATTATTTGTAGATATTAATTTTTTAAGAGAAATTCTAGTAAATTCCATTATAATGTAAATTACTAATGGTTCAAAATAAAGTTTTATTGGAAACCTAGAATTCATGAAAATTATTTTACTTATCAATATATTTCACTAAAACTGCAGTCGACTTAACTGAACACCAAAGTTGGTAGACTGAACATTACTAGATTTAAATTTAATAAATTCTAGTAAATTCATTGAAAATCTTAAATGTTTATCAAAGTCTTTTAGTGAAATCACAATAACAGTCTGAAATTACTAATGGCTAAGATATCTAAAAATTTATATCGATAAATTATAGCAAAATTGGTTTTATTTTTAAATATTAATGGTTAAAAAAATAAGTTTTATTGGGAACAGAATTCATGAAAATTATTCTGCCAATCAGTATAGTCCATTAAAATTCAATTCCACAACACTGAACTCCAAAGTTGCTAAATTGAAATTTGCTAGATTTAAATTTTAGTAAATTCTAATAAATCGAACTGTTAATGCAATCGCAATAACAGTTCGAAATGACTAATTGCTACCCAAAAATGTATATCGATATAAATGTATATCATAAATTCTAGCAAATTTAGTTTTGTTGTTAAGTACTAATGGTTAAAAATAAAGTTTCGTTGGAAACCTAGAATTGATGAAAATTCTTCTGCTTGTCAATATAGTTCACAAAAATTTCAGTCCACCGAACTGACATTCAATATTCCTCAACTGAAATTTGCTACATTTAAATTTTAATATATTCTAATAAATCCATCCAAAGTCAGCATTGTTTACCAAACTCAATCGCAATAATAGTCTGAAATGACTGACTGCCGGGGTATTACCTAAACATTTATATCGATTCCATTAAGTATGGTAATATTAGCAAATTTGAATATACGATATCTCCCCATTTAACAGCTGAAATTGATTAACGTAGTGCGCCATCACTTCACTGAAGTATTTTCCGGAAAGCAGATAAAGGAGTGCGCGAAATTGATGCAATCAGGAGGTGGGTGCCAAGTCACTAGTCTTTTGGTCAAGTCTCGTTCCGTAACAGAATGCTCAGCTCGAGGACACAATAACCTACTAATTTAGCGAACGCCGTGGTCTATTGTGCGGGAAAGATGCCTGCGGGGGCGAAGCACTCTCAGACAATGTTTCTCACTTCTGGCTCGTTTCTTCCCTAATCAAAATCAGCCAACCCTCGGCTGTACATCTCTGTTTCATGATGTAGCACCTCATCTGCAGCCTCGCGACTCCGGCCCTTAAATACCCCGTCCGTTCGACGTTTTCCCTAAAAAAAAATTGCAAGCTCAAAGAAAAACGCCGAAAAAAGCACGATCGCCCGAGCGTCCACTCGAAAATAAAGCGGCAGATTAATTTCAATAAGAGTTGAAGTAATGAAGTTTACTGGCGCAGGATGCGGCGCGACGAGGGTCTGACAAGAAAGTTTCGGGATTTTTGTTCGCGCGGCACAATGAGCCGGCGGATTTCTTTTTCCGCGTCCTTATTCTCTTCGGCTCGGAATTACAAATTTCTGTCTGTTATTGTTACGGTGATTTAGAATTCCGCTCGGCGGAAGCGCGCGACGACGCGAGTTATTTCGCATTGTCGACGCCGGCAACTCGGCCGCGCGCCGTTTGATGGCGCTGTTTACCGGGGTCTTATCGCCGCGAAGGAAGCCCCGCCGATGCCAATCGAACCGAAATGACCGCCGGCCTTTAACCCCATTTAATAGACTGTAAACGTAGCAGAAATGGGGCAGTTATCCCGGAATTTAATGGACAAGCGATACTAATCCCCCTCCGGCGCTAACTAATCGCACCTAGTTACGTGCTATTTGATTTGACGTCTTCTTCTCTGGGGTATCGTGCTTTTCCTTTTAATGTATCGCTTTCGGATTTTCATCGATTTTGTTGTGCGAAGCAGAACGCCCGGTGGATTTGTTTTATCTTTTTCTGCACACTGAAACAGGAATTCTGTAACAGTCCTGTAGATTACCACGATATAATATTTTTGATAAATTTCACCACACTGAGAGAAATCTCGTCAGTTAAACTGACACGAAAATATCAGTTGAATAGAAATTCAGTTAATGAAACTGAATTT
>JABFPB010008125.1:0-10413 GCA_022817645.1 Ceratoteleas bidentatus | reverse complement strand
TCTCCCAGAATCAAGGATTCGACCGGTTTTATTTACAACCATTAATTTTATGTTTTAACGTCATAAATTAAAAAGGCCCTAACTCCGTGGCAGCAGACTTGACGAATCACCTTAAAGAAATCCGACATTAAAGATTTCTCAAAGTACGATTAAATGACTTTTTTTACATTCTTTTAACTACTAGAGCGAGATTTTCTTCCTTTTTTTACACATTTGTATCACACAATCAGCATATTTTACAACATTTTACAGCTGACATCGTTCTCCCATAAACCCAGAATCTCAGGTTAATTTATTAAGATATTTTAAATAATAATTTGTTTTGAAGCAAAGTACCTAACTTCTTTACAGCAGACTTTCTGACCAACAAATTATACTTTTAATAATGCATGTTTGAAAAAAAAAGTTTTTGTGTAACATTCGTGTTACAATTATGACTTATTGATCATACATATTCTCCCAAAATTGCAGAATGTGGCTATGATCGATTTATGATAAAATGTTTATTTTTATTTTTTATATTAACAAAGACCATAACTCCATTGCTGCAGACTTTCGGAATCACCTTAACTCGTTATGCCGAAAAAATGTTACTTAGCATTAAGACGTTTTTTGTTATGACGAGTTCAATAATCATTAGAACGTTGTAATTTTAGTTTCTGTTTCAAATTTTAGCCAAAAGAGGTTATAACGTCATCAGCACTTACCATTCAACTTTAAATCGACAGAATTGAATATTTCGAAAAACTGCAAGAACAATTTCCACAATAACCGGAGAACTGAGATTACGAGATTTGCTCTCTCTATTTTGACTCAAGACAAAACCAGTCGAAACCAGGTAAACAATAATAATAGCCGATATTCAATGCAGCAACTGTCGGATCATGATGGCACAATGGTGTTTCATTGGTCAATTCCCTCGGATTCTGACTATATTGGTTGCTTTGGAAGTCGGACCGGTGACTAAGTGTCATAACCAAAAATTTGCTTTGAGTTCAAAAAAGATTATACGGCGTCTCGATTATCGTTGCCTGTTGTATTCCACATGTAGATATAGACTGGATTGATATATCCTGAAATTGGAAAAGAGCGGAAGCATAAGTGACGTATTTATTTATGACGAACGTAGCAGCTGATGTTAATTTATGTAAGACATCTGTCAACATATTTTGGATTTGTTTATTTTGTCTGGCCAATAATTATATTGTTTTATTACATTGTATCTTTCAGATAGCTAAAAAGGAGACTTGGTAAATGTTTAACATGAATAACGACGCACCTGGTATGTGTTTGCATATTTATTTTTTATTTATAATATATAAAAAAATTCAAAATATTTATTCATATATGTATTATTTATTTAGCACAAAAATTATGCTTGCTATATTTTGTTTCAGATAAAAGAAAATTATGCCCGTACAAGGAGCAGTGTTACAGATTAAATCTTATACATTTTACAGAAATGGCGCATCCTCACTGTAAGTAAATTTTTGCAGAATCGGTATGATTATATTTTATCTTTAGTTTGTATTGCATTTCATTGTGTAATGCATTTACACTATGACAGGCAAATACATTTTACTCTAATATACTTTTTACTTTAAAATACATTTCAAAAACCCTGATGGAAAAAGTCTGCAAAATAGTCTGTAAAACAGATTGCAAAAGTCTGCCATATTCTAAAAGTATCTGAAGATATCTATAAAAAGCTCTGCAAAGGCTGTCAAACTGGGCCTTTTCACAGATATACAGACTTTGTCAAAAATGTCCAATGCATATAAAATCTAAAAATGTTTAAACATACAAAAATATTAACTATTGGTTTCCCAGAATTGTTGGAGATTGGTAGACCTCTCTTGTAGAAAAAAATCATTTGCAAGTCTCTGAAAAAGCTCTGAAAATACTCATTTTCAGAGGTTGCTAGAGAAATAATTTTCTACCGAAATTGCAGAAAAAGCTAAAGAATATCAGGCTTTATCAGAGATCATTGTTGCACCCACACAGGAAATAGTGTTAGACATTTTCAGACGATTTTTTTATTTCCTCAGAGATATTCAGACAACTTTTTTTCTACGAGAGATTTGGGTGAAAAAAAATAAGACCAATCTGTGACATCTGACTGCAACTATCGAAATAGATATATAACTTACGAAAAACCTGGCTTCTCTTGTGGAAAGAAAACGTCTGCAATTTCTGAAAAAGCTCTGACAATCTCTGAGAAAACTCTGCAAAAGTTTTGAACATTTCTGACACTCCCAAAATGGGGATATCTTGAAGGAATTATTAGACTTCTGGCAAGTTGACAGTGTTAGAGTAGATAATTTTATACAGTTAGTGACCCTTTTATATCATAAAAAGATATGTAATTAAATAAAAAGTATTTTGGCAAAGAACATAAAATATTAATTAAACTAAACAATTTGATATAAATATGGGATTTCAAAAAATCAGTTAAGTCATTTTTTTGTGATTTTGAGATTCCATTTAAAGTATCAACAGTAAACTTTTATATTTTTGCATAAATCATCTGTATTTTTATTTGACACTATTTGTAATATGAATTGCATTTGAGTTTTATATTTATTTTAAATGGCACTGAACTAGGTTTTCCTAAAAAGACACCTAATGGGTCAGGTTGAATTCAGTTTGATGAAAATATAGCCATATTTGTCAAAAATGTCACTTAACTGGTTTTTCCTTAAATGCAAAGAAATAATCTAATTTTCTTCTAACATTTCAAATTGAGTCACCATTTCAAAAATCAATCTGTTAAACAGAACCTAAATCAGATAAACAATCCTTGCACATTCCCGTCTAAAGTATCACTAACAACATTAATCGTTTATTTCCTCTAGTGGAGAACATAGTGCTACCCCAACTCAACAGCACCATCACCGTTCCCGCACATCTCAACTTCGAAGTCGCTGACCGAGAAAAGCTTTTGGATCAAATGAAGATCGTTCAGACTGTCCTGAAGAAGATGGGTTACAGGGAAGACGACTCCTCGACTTCCACGTCTTCCTCCTCAAACGAGTCTTCGAACGGAAGTGTCGCTGACGCGTCCAGCAGTTCGTCTGAACCAAAATCCCAGCTTCCTCCGGACATCAAGGAAAAAATCGAGCGACACAAGCAGGCCGCCCTGCTTCGCCGACAAAGGAAACTGCGCGAGATGGACAGGAACGCGGCCATTCCCTCGAGCTCCGGATCTGGCTCCAGTTGCGGAGTCAATCGCCAAAAACACACCCCCAGGAAGCGTGGCTCCGACCCCGACTCGGACCGAGTCAGTGACAAGAAGAACAAGGTGTCCGAGCGACCCGGATCCGAGTCCTCGTCGTCTTCCTCTTCGTCGTCCTCCTCGTCCACCGGAGCCACTACTGAAAAAAGCTCCTACGCCGAGCAAGCTCGAGGCTGCCGATCTGCCAGTGACAGAGAACGGCTGAGGAACCAAGTGATTGAGCGGATGAAACGCGAGGGAATGAAGGTGTCAGTGGCGGAGCAGGACCAGTTCGCTCTGAAGCATGCCCTGGCAGCGCCTTACTACCTGTTTTACACCAGGGTGGTGGACTCCAAGGAGACCCATAGCGAAAATCACACGGTGACCTTTCCGGAGATTTTAGACCGGAGTCTCGGCGAAATCGAGTCGAGCGTGCACATCAACTTCATGTTGGAGTTCGGCTGGCTGATACTGCAGTACTTGCTGGCTGGCCAGAACACGGATATGATGCTGGTGATCGGCCAGTGTGATATGGAGGGCGAGACCGACAAGATCCCGCGGAACGTAAAAATATTCTACATTAAGGAACCGAGTTCTTACGGCATACACCATTCGAAGGTCTCTATGTTCAAGTACAAGGATGGTGGCGCGCGGATCGTCATCTCAACTGCCAATCTATACTCGGCCGATTGGGAGAACAGAACGCAGGCGTATGTTAATAAATATATATTTAGTATAAATCAATTTAGTATAAATTTTGTCAAACTCTGAATTCTCGATAAAACTATCTTAAGAATTTCATGTTACAGACTCTAATAAAACTCTAATTGTAATTATTCCAGACTATGGATATCACCGCACTTGCCGCCTCTTCCGAGTTCAGCATTGCCTACCGACGGCGAATCTCCGACGGGTTTCAAAAAAGATTTCATCCAGTATCTGTCCAAGTACGATTACAAAATGCTGCTCGAATGGGTTCACGTGATTCGTGGCGTGGACTGTTCCGCGATAAACGTGTTCTTCGTTGGATCGGTGCCGGGTGCACACGACAGTCGAGAAATGTCCAATTGGGGCCATAAGCGTGTCGCGAAAATTTTGTCGCAACACGCGACATTGCCGCCTGACGCACCGCAGTGGCCACTTATTGCCCAAAGTTCAAGTATAGGATCTTTGGGAAATAGCATTAACGACTGGATCTCGACGGACATTTTGGCATCTATGTCCCAGGAGGTGAACCGAGGGATAAAAAGTCTGCCAAATTTTAAGTTTATCTATCCAACGATGCAGAACTACGCGACTAGCTTCGACGGCAAGGCTGGTTCTTGTTGCTTACCTTATGGGAAGATGACACACTCGAAGCAGACGTGGATTGTTAATTATATGCAGTAAGTTTGGAGGGGGGACAATTTTGTAAATAAAAACCCGGAAAAGTCCGGGAATTTTATTAAAAACAACAAACCTAACTTCTCATTAAGAGAAAGTCGAACGCAGAATTACCGACATTACAGTTTTTCCGAATTAAAAAAATAACAAAGTAGAAGTAATGAATTTAATGAGAACAGTTCGATTTTCTCACTTTTTTAATACATTTTTTTAAATAGATAAACATAATTAAAGTTGCAGTAGTAGAGAAAAGTTTCTCGTCGTTTTCGAGGTGAGAAAAAAAATGGTAGAAAACTTTTCGTGAAATCGTTTTATTGAATTACATCTCAACTTGTACAAAATACAATAATGTTTAAAACGCATAATTGATAAAATTGTTTTTTTTCGCGATTTTTCGTAGCAAACGACAAAAAAATCGCGAAAAAACAATTTTAAACAATAAAATCTCGATTGCACAAAATTAATTTTCCTGAATTGTTATCTGTGCTGAAAGATTTTTTGCCGATTCTTTTAGTACTACGCACATTTCAATGTTCTATTTCCTTACAGGGATATCGTTTGAAATAATTAACTCTGCTTTTACCCTTTCTGCTTAGCCAATGGAAATCCGATAAAATACATCGAACGAAGGCAATGCCTCATGTGAAATCCTACACACGAGTCTCTCCAAACTTAGAGGAAATCCCATGGTTCATTTTGACCAGCGCTAACCTCAGCAAAGCTGCCTGGGGAAAGCAGCAGAAGTCTTTTCTGATTCTGAACCACGAAGCTGGAATTGTCTTCCTGCCTAAGTTTGTTGTAAGTGTGTAGTTGCGAAACCTGTTATTTGTTTAAATATTGTAAATAATGTCTTGTTCTGTCTTGTTTCAGATCAACAAAGAGACGTTTCCTATCAAAGTACAGAAGTCTCCAGACATTCCTTTATTCCCAATGCCCTACGATTTACCGTTGACTAAGTACACCAGCAACGACTCCCCGTTTCTTCAAGACTGTTTCCCGTTCGGAACTTGAAGTAAAAAATAATGAGCAAGTTTGCATGTTTAAGATGTAATTTATAAATGAAATGAAAGATAATTATTTTTTATATTATTGGTCATGGTATACAAATTAATTTAAGTCCGGGTAACTTTTCGACTTTGTATTTATTTGTCTCCATTGTATTGATATTTATTGTATAATATATTATTTTAAAAGCAAGTTATGTGTTCATTTAGAAACAATTCACGTGCTAAATTTTATTGTAACATAGTCTGTAAAACTAACTAATTTCATCCGTTATATTTGCATTAATATTAACAATAGTATTTAATTAACTACTGCAAATAGAGCGGGTCAAATTGTTTAAAATTTTACTGCCTTATTCTTTGAATTTCTCTTGATTTTTTCATTACCTTGAAATATATTTTTCATTATTAGGATATAGTTTTTCGTTTACATTAGTTTCGTTTAGAACATTTTTTGTACGAGATGTCTTTGCAATATATCGTAAACACATTATTTTATGGAAGTGGCTATTCGCGAATAGTTACTTCCTTATGTTATACCTTATTTGAAAGCACTAAATTTCAATACAATAGGTGGTCTAAATTAGTTTACTGAAATAAATTTTTCTTCACGAGATATAAGCTGTCGTATTTCACTCTTAAAAACTTCTTATTTGTCACATACAGATTCATTCTGTCAGAG
Source organism: Ceratoteleas bidentatus (assembly GCA_022817645.1). Lineage (NCBI taxonomy): Eukaryota > Metazoa > Arthropoda > Insecta > Hymenoptera > Scelionidae > Ceratoteleas > Ceratoteleas bidentatus. The sequence goes on along the minus strand of JABFPB010008125.1, from coordinate 4,130 downwards.
CATGATGCTGTTTGTGACAAGCAGAAATCATTCTCTCATAGCATGAATCTTTCTGTGACAGAATGAATCTTATTGTAACAACAAGATAAGTTTCGATATTTTTAAGAGTGTTTGATTAGGCTTAATTAAAAAAAATTAACACCTCGTAAACTGTTGATGAATATCGATGATTCAAAAAATAGTTTGCATAAATGATCAAGGCTCGCGAATGCGACCCGACGAGGCAAAGCCCGTAGGGTCGTCTTCCGACTCTATATACATCAGAATTGAAGAAAATGGCTGTCCGAATCTTTGTAACATACTACCCTTACTAATACGTTTTAATAGAAGACCAATCATTTCTTCTGTAATACAAAAATGTTAAGTTGTAAATTGAAAATAAACTAACATCCGATTAATTTTTATTAAAATACATTAGGAAAAATTTCATAATCATATTTGATCCTTTCTATACCAACTTTTATTTGAATAATCAAAATTCATCAAATAGTGTATTAATCTTTCAATAAACAATGATATCAAAATCCCGATATTTATATCTCCAGAGAACACATTTATTTTAACAAACTAGTATAGTCTTCCTATTGCTTGCACTTAGTGCTTTCAATTAAGGTACAAAATAATTGCGATACTTGGCGATTTTAGTGTCCTTGCTTTTAAAATTCTGACTCAACTACTAAAGCAGAAATAAACATAATGGGGCAAAATTAATTACAAAATTAGTTACAAAAAAGGGTTGAAGAGTATCTGGATTATAATTACGCGTCTTTTTCTGTTGTAACATTAACTTTTATAACGTCATCTATTATTCATGCTCATAAAAGGTTGTATAATAAATCGGCTTTGCTCAGCCAATACTGAGTGAACTTTCAATTTCAATATTGGAATACAAATATCGCCTCCTTAACGTAACACCATTATGTCATGGAAAACTGTTGGTTAAGTGAATCCAGAACTACAATTTACATTTTAGAAAATCATAGGAATTGCACTTGTCGAACTTTATATCACTTTTCACATGATTAACTTTTCATTGGCTGATACCCTGTATATTTCTAAATTTCTAGTAATGTTCACATTCATGATTTGATCAAGAAAATTTGATTTTTATATTTTATTAATATTTTTCGTTATCGAATGAAACCATACTAAACATTTTTAAAAAGTTTATACAATTTTGAATGAAAATTCACTTGAAAAATTCACGCATAATCCTGCATTTTTTCTGGAATTCGCAATTTATTCTGCAATAAATTGCAAATTCCTCTTTAACAATTCGCTGTTTTTCTGTTTCTTTAACACGAATTACCGAATGGATTTAATATTATCATAACCGGACTCGGTATTGCTCTAACGCACTTGACTCAAGTCTCGAATTCCAACGTGCATTAGTGAATGAAAATATTTGTCATCGTTTTTCAGTTTGTGCCAATTTTTTCACTTCATTCCTTTCTTCAACTTTAATACCTGATTCGGCATAGCTTTGTTAGTCACTGTTTTCTGCATTCCTCCCAAAAATAATAAACTAAGATAGTCACGATTTAATGAAATAATTTTTATTTGTTGATACGAAACATCGATAGTTTTCCAATTTTCAAAATAAACCCGTTTGCACGAGTCGTTTTCAACGATTTTTTCGAACGACTCGAGCAAGTGTATTGTATACCCGAAGAAAACTCGACCGACGCCGTTCAGTTGTTCGTGAAAGTTTTTCTGAAACTTTAACGAGCAATTCTCATCCAGTATAGATTTTCGTGCCATCCCACCGAATCAAACACAATACCCTCTCAAGCGGCCAAAAGCGCTCACTCATTCACCGAGACAAAAAGTGTATCGGCCTTTGGGAGCGTTGCCCTTGAATTCGCTCGACTCTATTGGGTACAGGAAGAGTTTCATTTTCAATCAGATTTCACTTTTTTCTCGCATGATTAATGGCGGGCGATAAAATTATAAGCGAAATTTTCGATTGATTGGCCCTCTTACTTAAACTCTCCTTACGCAATTCAAATTAGTCACACCGACTTTTCGAGTTATCAAGGTGAGGATTTTCTAATGAAAAAGTGTCTTACTTCATTTTGGAGAAGAATAATTTTATTTCATTTACCGTTTATAATCCATCTCGTAAAGTACATGTAAAAAATAGATTCTCGTTTCGGCGGCATCAAGTAAGTCGGCTCTCTCAGAAGCTTCGTATCGATTTGAAACAATGAAAGTAGGTGGCACGATTTGCGAACTGATAACTTTTCGCTCGGACTTTTCGTAGCTGCTGATATTAATAATTATCGAAGCTCGCAAAAGTCGTGAACAAATGAAAACCAGAATTGACGTAGTTTGCGAAAAAACGCGACTCCCTACAGCAGCGCGCGATTTCCACTGAAAAAATATTAATGGATGGAAATTCCTGCCATCCATGCATATCTTATGTAAAAAATGCGACGACACCGTTGTGGCGATACGAAAAAATGTGGATTTAATTAGAATTGTAGCTAATTAATCTTTCAGCAACTATTCCACCGAGACAATTAAGCACAGTGAGTTGGTCAATTGAGAACAGTATTGACTGAGGAAAACTTGCTATATTTCAGTTGTATAAATATGTAAGTGTGCATGACAAGAAGGAAGGAAGTTTTTTGAAGCTTGAAAAAATATAATTGCAGTCAATACGACGATGTGACATGGTTTTTCAATATGCTCAGTATACAACATGCCAATCGTAAGCTTACTAAGCTTATTAAGATAAGCATAAACATCCCAGTGAACCAAACGTGAGATTGACCCGAAATTCGTCAAAACTGGGGCAAAAAACAACCAATAATTGAACAAATAAACTTCTTTGGGCAAATATTGGCCAATTCTGGAACTACCTCGTTCACTGGGATGGTTGAGACTAATCGGAAAACGGTAAAAACCGGAGAAAAGTCAGAGAATATTGTTGGAAAACAGACAATTTGTCTACTTTTTCGATTTGATTAGTAAAATTGGTTGGTCTGTTATTATGACACTAATTTATAAATTAGGAGAAAAATGTTAATTAAGAAACAAAACGATCTACAAAACCGAATCGGACATGGTAATTAAACATTTTTAAATAAGGATATTTTGGGTCGAAGTCAGGAGCAAGTTAGAGATTCGGGGAATTCCCTTCAATCTTTCGAATCGTTACCCTGATAAATGAGCACATATTTGAAACACTGTTTTTGTTCCAGTCAGATCAGCAGCGTTGACATTTCACCGACAACTTTTTGCACTATTTTGGAATTCCCCTGAACCTTTGATATCATGCTGTTGTTTTCCAGAACAAAGGCGAATCTTTACGATCTCACACATTCCACTAATTGCCATAACGTGACGTAGCGAGTTTATCGAAAAAACTTAATTTTGTCCTAACGAGCTGACGTCTATTCTGAGTTCAATCCGAACATTATTATCCCCATTAATGTCTTCGAATGACTTTCGATCCCGAAATGACCAATTCACCACGCCCTCCAGTCATCAGCTTTAATAGACCTTTGACTCAAATTTTGCCTAGTTTTTTTGGCTGACTAGAAAAAAGAAGAAAGCTATCGTGAAATTCCGCTTTCGATTTCGTCGTATCGCATCAGCGTGTGTTAGAGCTACCGTCAGATTGCACGCGAAAAGCTTTTGTCACAGTACTCATCGGATCTGGACTATTTCGCGCGAACCACTGACTACATTTTTCCTAAGTGGAGGTAGTGGTTAGATCGAATTTTGTGATTTTGGATAGTTTACGTGACGCTTAGAATACCCTCGAGGAATTTTCGTACAAGGTATTTCTCAAGGGCATTCGAGCCCTTAAGTCCGATGCAATTTCAAGTAGTCATTTTTATTTTTGGCCCTTCAATTTTGTTTAATTTTTCAGGTGAATCGAAATGAACATTTCCATTACGATTAAGGATCGTTGTTGTCACTTAAAATATATACGGAATATGAAATGTATCCAGAATGAATTCAGAATATTTTTCTTGTAGGTTTTAGAGCTTTTCAAACGTACAAGAAAAATATTCCGAATTCATTCTATGTACATTCTTGATACATTCCAGAAATCGCAGACTGCTACATGGGGGATAGGTTCGAGCCCTCTTGCTTAACATTGTTTTTTTTTCAAAATA
>JABFPB010008124.1:0-10404 GCA_022817645.1 Ceratoteleas bidentatus | reverse complement strand
CCAAAAGTAGCGGGGGAAGCCTGCACCGGTAATTAAACATTTTCTTATGTACTCTATGAAGAAAATCTAGTAACCTTTTTAAGGTAGTACTTGCAGGTCAAATCTACATTGATTTTCAAAAATACATTATATTTACAATTTGAGACAAATTAAATTTATACAAAAAATAATAATTAATTAATAATTTCTATTGGGACTCATTACATTTAGAATTAGAAATATTACTTTATGTTTGATGCAATAAAATAGTGCTTGAAATTAAGCAATGAAAAGAAGAAAAAGTTGATCAGTCTTTTGCAAAACACATTTCGCGCAATACTTTTTCTGCTTTTATTTAAATTTCGTGTGTTTATAGGTGTATAAAGAGCGGTATTTTACCCTTTAATTTCAATGGTTATTCATTAAAACCGTTTTATGGTTTTATGTTGGTCATATTCGGTCAATATATGTGATTTTTAACAGTATCACGGTTCAATGCGATTTTTACGCATCGGTTCTCTATGTCTTTTTACTTAAACTGAAGGATAATAAATGTCATAATTATAATTATTTGCCTTTACGGCCAGGATATTAACTTTATGCGATTTTATACTGAGAACAATTGTCGGAGTTGGAACAACTCTATCTAGAAGTTGGAAAAGGATAATAGTTGTTTTAATTCAAATTTGGAGTTAAATAAGGGTGAAGAGCTTGTACCCCAAATCTAGTGATTTTGGAGTACAGAGTCAACTCTATTTTGAAATCGTTTCAATTCTCTTTCTATTTGATTTGCTCTTTGGAATTAACTCTAGGAAGTGTGAGTCATTACTCAAATAATTTGTATCTAATATTTCGTCAAATTCTCTTTTGAGTGGATTTCACATTAGATTTTTACCTTAAATAGTCTGCAACATGATATCGTAACACTTTTACAGTTCAGGTTACAATACTTTTTTTATCCTTGTAATATATTCTTTCCAGTGGGGTTACTTAAATTATTAAAGAATTTTCTATTTGCGACAAATCTTACGTTTTCATCGGAAAGAAATTGATCTTTTAAATCGGAATTAACGTGTCAAACTTATTTTATTTCGCGATTGTCCAACATTTGGTATTTTACTAATGTGATACAGTATTCGATCTGCCGACAAAACCGTATGTTGATCAGATGTCCGCAATTCGAATAGCTGGACTAAATTCGAGAATGTCAATCATGGTTAATCGGTCATAGTAAACTCGCAGCAGAGTATATCGACGTTTAATCCGACATAACGAATCGCACTTTCGTAAAACAGTTACTAAATGTTTTGCGGGCGTAATTAGAGTTCAATTACACTGAGAAAAATTTTTGAGGAATATATATCAGTTATAGCGACGTATATATTTCCTATCTGAATGAAACTAGTAAAACTTCAAAAAATTTTTCACAAATGATACAGTAAATTTTACCAGATACTGTAATATTATTTCCTATAACATGCAGTAATATCTTCTTTAAAGATATAGTAATTTTGTCCAAATAGGATTCGTCACGACTACTATATGATGTGGTAAAATTAACTGGAAATATAGTAATTTTCATAGAATATTTTATATTTATTTTTCTGAGCGTATATCTGCCCGGTATTTATTACTTCGCCGTTCTCACAAACCTAACGCTTGCTTTTATTTATTCATATTCCGAACAAAAAATTGTAAAAATTCGAAGTTACAATCGAATTCTTTTAGATATACTGAAAAGTGGAGTCATTGGCACTCACTTCGTCTATTTTTATTCGCGTTTGAATTGACGAAACTATATAAAAAAATACACAATTTGACGAACTCTGACGTTTTCCCCGCTCAAAGTACACATTGAAATAGCCCGTTATTTAATATTCAGTTTCCGAAAAACTGCCGAAAATTGGTTTCGAAGGCTGATGAACTGAAAGAATGGATCGCACTACAAAAACAGGTGTCTTTTTTTAAGACGTTATTCAAGAAAAGACATGAAAAACGTCTCAAACGAAAATGTTTTTTGATGAAAAAGACACTAAAGATGTCTAAACGTTTTTTTTGACACTTTGTTTTTCCGTGCGATTTATATGTATACTAACATTGGTTCTCACTGGACTGACCTGTTCAACTGATCAGAGCTGTATTTAGTTCGTTTTCACTCGAATAATTTTCTTCTTCTGGACAAACATCTTCGTTTTGAGAAAGTCGCGCAAACACTTAAAAAGAATAAAAAATAGTGCGCCCCCGCGTATTTACTGTCACAGCGCAAGGTCCTAATCCCGTGAGACGCTTTTTGTACGCACAAGAAAGTTGGATTAACGACCGGGATAAATATAAATAATATTTTTCTCTTTGTCTTCCTCACGAAAGTCGGCGAAAGTGAAATGAGTCTCGCGCGATACGTGTTACACGTCGCTGATTCCGACGATCATGAATTAGGGTTAGCATTTTGCCTGATGTTCCTGTCGTTCAACAGATGATGTTGTCAATTTATAATGAAAGATATTTCGACAGAGATATTTTTTACTGTGCAAAATTTTTCAATGAATTTGATGAATGTCTCAAACAAAACATGAATTATTTCTGAATTAATTAAAACAGTAATGGAAAGCAGCACAGATAAGAATCAAAACAAATAAATATATTTGTTTAAGTTTGTTTAAGTTCAGTCGTTTTGTAATTAAAATATTACTTTTTCAGTTGTATTTATATTTTTTATTCTATTTTATTATATTTATTTGTATAAGTATTTTTCATTAGGGATATTAAAAATATTTTATTTGGCATAAAAAATATTTTGATTTAGCATCAACATTTTTTCCCAGAATAATCGTATTTGTGCAGAATAAACGATTCAAATGTTACATCGATGGAAAAAATAAAAAAAACGAAACGTTTACCAGATAGCATTTTAATCTGAATATTTTTGTCTTGTGTTCGATACTCCTTGATTGAATGTCAAACACTACAATTTCGGGCTTCATCGAACGGAAACAAATATCGTATGCACATATTACTCGTGCAGCGAAAAAATAAAAAATACCGTTACTAAGCTCATGAAATTGGGAACTTTTACAAGTAAAAATTACACAATTTTACGAATTTATGTTTCCCTGTGATTTAACGGAGGACGCATTCTGGGTAATTTAACAGATAGAGCTTTTCCAACTTACAGCTCATATTCTTATAACAATTCATTAACTGTGACTTATTTGAAGTACCTATTAAAAGACTTAGTTTCTAGATGTAATTTCTCTTAAAAACTGTTAAAAACCGTTCTTCACTCCCCTCCATATAATTGTTACACTTCATACGTATTTATTATAAAACTTAAAAACATAAATAAAAAAATTTAATCGCAGTTTACGAAATACTCTTTTATTCTTTGTATCAAGAGGGTTTACATGTTTCAAATTCAGACAAATATCTGAATTTGAAACATATAAGCCCTCAGACAAATATTCAATAATTTAATGATAAATTATAAAAAAATTTTTGGCGTGATATTACAGTTATAAATACACATTAAAGGATTCAGTCTTTCAAACTTGACAGTGCAAATTTTTCCTTTCACTGTAAAAGACATATTTCTGAAATGCAACATAAACTCCGTGCGAAAAACCAGGAAACTCCCTTAAAGTCTAATAAATTAGATAAGGAAGTGCACGCGGGACGTGGAAATTCCAGGCTCCGTTGATGTTAATGATCGCATTTACGCAAACGTGTTGCACACTTTAACTGCGTCGATTCCATGTCAGCGTCGGCCTATTTGCACCTCGCCGATATACCGCACTAATATGCGGCTCTTGCGCGTTTCTCTTTGAAGTGAAATCTAATTATGCGGCGTGGAAGAGACATTTGGAACACAATATACCGCTGGTCGCCGGGTCTTAGCAGAAAATTTTACATATCGCCGGAAATAGCTCAGGCGCGCTCACCTTTGCAACCCGGTGTGGAGTTTGAAAAAAAAATTTCCGATTGTTCGTGGGTGCTTATTGCGTTTTGTGTTATAAAAGGCGGGATTAAATAATGATCCAGTCCGGCTGCAACTTTCTTTACGGTGATCCTGAGCTGGAACTTAAGACCCCACTATTTTTAGACTTTATCAGTGTCGGTGGAATGTTATGTATTTAAGGGCTCGAAACCATTTTTGAGATTAAGGGGTAGCCAGTTCTCCAGAGCTAAAAAATTTTGCATTTTCGAAACCAAATTTGGAGGAGTATTCCTAAATTTAATTCAAAATAAAATATCCGGTATTTGTTTGTAAAATATTTCAGAAAGTTGTCTAAGTTTTATGCATACTTGCCTTGCTCCATACGAGGAAGAGAATGCAAGTAAAGGATATGTTCTTACCTGACGAAAATACGAAACAAAAAATTGTTTGTTTTTTTTCTTTAATCTAAGTTCGACATTTAACGATCTTATTCGAAAGATGACAAACGAAATAACTCGCCATTTTCATGATAAAAGTATCTTCGAATTCGTGTTAAAGTTTCAAGTCTATCAGACGGAGATTCTCCTCTGCGAAGTGCTTTATGTAGTGGAAAACGAGGAAGAAACAAGAAGAAGGAACTTTTAAAGATTGGCGTGATTAAATAAATTAACTGCCTTCTGTCTTGCGTTTTACCTTTTTTCATATTTTACTGGTGTTCTTAACATCCTTAAACAACATTAACAGTTTAATTAAATTCCAGTGTAGAAACTTATAAAAATGGGTAAGTAATAAAATCGGAATGTGAGTTTTTCTATTTTGTACTTAAATTAATACATTCCAGCATGGAGAATTAATGCAGAATGCTTTAGAATATTTGAAAGAGTACAAACGTCTGTTCAATAGAGGTCATATAGAATAGTGAATAGAATGTTAAATTTAAAATTGAATCTTTCCTTTCGACGACAGAATTAAATTATGTGTGCATCCGTTGATGAACATATTTAAAAAAAATCGTATTTGCAATCAAAAGGTTTTATTCATATAAAAAACGTAACTTTAAATCTATTTGTGTTAATGAAATATTCTTTTTCTGTGAAAAGAAATATAATTTTATTTTTTTTTTCATTTAAGTGGGAAATAAATTTGATTGATTTCAAAGTCAATATTTTTCAAAGTAAATGTATTGGATTTTGATGAGCAAGAATAATTTTAAATATTCGTGGAATTATATTTCCATTAAAAAATAGTAAAACGTATAATGCTCTGATTCTCTTTTTCAAAAAACAGACTCTCTCAATCAAATGCAATATATCTCTATTTGATTTGTCATTTTCTGTAACAATAAGATTTGATTCGATTATCGTTTTAATTGGGAAACTTTTGTTACTGCATCAAGTAAAACTTAGTATTTTTTAAGAAAAATCTAATTCAATCACTTTTTTGCGAATCTGAGACATCTGGGGACGATCAAAATCAATTTTTTGCAAAACGATTCGACTTCATATTTTGTCAATTTAGGGTGTGTAGCTCAGTGTAATGTTAGATTTTTGAAAATCGATAGGAAAAATGGTTTTATTTAACTTTTTACTATTTCTCAACATCAGTCACAATTTGGCCAATTTTGTTCTAGATTCCAAAAAAATCGCGAGACATTTTTTTCCTAAATGTGTTACAGCATTTATCCATTACAATATAAAAAACGAAAAAGCACTATTTTAGGTCATATTTCTTTCAAAAAGATGCATTTTAACAGGAATTTTTCCGAGTTCAACACAATGTTGAACTCGGAATTTTTTTTTCCCCTATTTAAAACTCGAGATTCTCCATCCGATCCATCAATATACAATTCTCCACCAGACTTTCTCCATTCATGCAAACTTCAAGTCAAAATATTTTCTGCGCCGAAACCAAAGTTTTGTGGACATCGCGATCAGTCGCGTGATATCCACGTAGCTTCCAGTGAGGAATGCGCGAGCGTCGCACGTACAGCCGCGATGTTATGTGCGTTCAATTGACGAGAGTACATGAACGCTCGATAAGAGCGCCGGTTCCGCGTGTACTTGCGGATAATGCGCGTCGATTAGCGCGAGAACGGGACGAAGTCACGGATGCGAGCTGCCAATTGGAAAGACGCGCGTAATTCGGCATTAGGCCGGGAGATTGCAAGACACCTGGCACAATACCGCGGAAAGGCATGCGATACGCCGTGTTTTCGGTTTCGAGGCCGTTGACGCCGACAACTGGCATCAATCGCGTGTTTTCGATGTTTTCGCGTGCGCAATCGGAGGCATTTCAACTATTTTTTAATCGGGAGCAACTTTATTGAATGAACACTACAAAAACAGTGCCTCATTTTGAAATATTTTTATATAGGAGACAGGAAAAGTGTCTAAAAAAAGGTTTTACCCAAAAGAAACACCAAAGATGTTTCAATGTTTCAATTTTTGCGGAGAGATTATCAGACCTAAACCTGTACATAGAAAAAATTAAATAGTCTAAGCTTTAAGTTGAATAGTTAATTTAGGGGTAATTATAAAATATAGTTAGAGTAATTATTAAATGTACCGTTACTATGGCAATAAGAATTATTAAGGTAACTATATAAGGTGATTATTTATATACAAAATACATTATGAAAGTGAGAAAATTTACCGACTTTTCAAATCGATACAACTCGGCCAAATTTGAACAAAAGCTGTTGAATTTTTTACGTCTCTTTATCTTTAAGTACATTATTAGGTGACGGACTATTGAACCATTCCGCTCCCCACTACAAACCGAAGAAAAATTGCACGCAACATGCAGAATAAATTTCAAAAGTCCATAAACTTCGGATACAACCCTGATAGAACTAGATGTATATTATATATATATATAGACAGACATTTATACACAAAATAGATATATACATATAATATATGTTTATTATACTATACTAGATGTATATGACATTTTTGTTCTATCAGGGAATCATCGTAAGGTTTTCAAAATTTATCACAAATCGAATAAATTTTATCGCTGTCTTGGTAAATTGTTTCGGAAAAATGTTTGATGCAGAATACAAGTTACCAAAGTTTAACGTTTAAGTTACAAAAGTTTAATGTTTTAAGTCGAAAACGATGTCCTTTTCTTTGGTGTGAAACTTTTTTGTTTTTTGATGAAAATGGATGCAATTTTCCGAATCCGAACAAATCTCCTCCTCTTCCCAGATTTGCAGAATAATGAGAGATTTAAATTATTCCCATTCACAAAACACCGCAAAGAAAAAAAATTGTTTTCAACATTAAAAATATTAAACTTTGGGAACTTTTCCACATATAAGTTCGTTTTTTCTTTGAGCATTGAATATTTTATTCATCAATAATTATTTTGATAAATCTTAATTTTTCCGCTCTGAATGACAATGTTAAGTATTGTTAAAATGACAGTTTTTGTTGAAATTGTCGTAACACTGTGAAATATAAACTAAAATAGTATGGACTCATAGTATAGTGTCTTTGAATATTTTATCTCATTTTACGTCCTTTGTCCAGTTTTGACGGTAAACCCTCGATATATTGAAATTTTAATAAAAAAGTTAAATAAATATATACATTTATGTAACTTTTTGGGGGGTATGTTATTCAAGCTCAATAAAGTAATTTAATCGCGTTATTGCCTAAAACAAACACTTTTTTTGGTTCAACGTATGTATACATCAATAACGTTTTTGTTACAATTCAATGCAATTCAGAAAAATTATTCTAGTTTAAACGCGACTTTTAACGCGGCTTTATAAAAACAGATGCAAAAACTGCGAATACCATTAGGTAAAAATACCATATTTTGTTCTTGTAACAAAAAACAACTTTAAAATAACTGTAAAAAACATTCCGCAAAGTTTTTCAGTGATAAACCATCCGCGGAGAAATTGATGAAACTTTAATTGCACACTGCTTAAACGATGGCGAAACACAATTTCACTTTTGATTCACAAGTCTTTTTGATCCGATGTACATTTCTCGAGATCTCCAGTGAATTCCTTAAAATGGGTCATCCGGCATATGCAATAAAGAAAATTTTATTTAAGGATACTCACTCATATCGTACAGGGAAAGGGAGACACACAATACAATATATGATAAATCATCGCTTTATTTGTATAGCATTCTTTATAAATTCAGCATTTCAGAATGATGAAATTCCAAACTGTAATAACGTTAAATGTAAATTATCTATAATATATTTTATTTCTTCAACTCTAAAAGAGATTTGCAATTAAGTTGTCAAGAAAAGTCATAATTTTAATTTATGAATTTATAGAAAATTCTTTAAGCCATTCAAAAACTAAAATCGACGGAAATTAAAAGTTTCGATGTATTTTTTTATTAAAAAAGTAGATTCACAACTTCAAGCATTATTTCAATATTGCCAAAATATGGTTTTATATCTCAAGACTTAATTCATCAAGTTATAACTTGTAATATAATATTTAGAAAACCCCATTCAAATATTGCTATTAATAATTATATATTCTGTTGCGTCTCCCCTTTCTTCGCACCACTCAATAACATATGCATATTTTACTTTGCGCTCCATAAATCCGGCGTTTCGCAATAAAACTACCAAAACAAAACAGATTACCTTAAGCAACAAGGATTATTCGCAAAAGCATATGCGAATATATATATATATATATATATATATATATATATATGGGTGAGGGACAGATTCCATAAATGTCAAATTCCATAACCATTAACAGTATATCTATATACATTATGAATATAGATATACTGTCAATGGTTATGGAATGTGACATTTATGGAATCTGTCTCTCATGCATATATATATATATATACATATATTGGCAAAATATTTCCAATATATTGCCAATATGTGGACTATATGTTCAATCTATGGCTTATATATTACCAATATATGGATTAGATGTTCAATATATTATGATTATATTGATTGCGTGTTCAATATATTGGGAATATATGGTCAGTATTATGGTGAAATGTTTGACAAACGTCACAGACGCTAGTCAAATCAAAAACTGATCAAATCAGCAACCATTGATGTGAAATCATGTAAATAAAGAACGAAAAGTTACCAAAAGGATCTAAAAATAGTTTTATCTTAACTCATTTTTACATGAACTATCAAGAAACGTATTTATTTCGAACTGTCTACTATCAAAATATGTATTACATAACCAAAATTACACATTTTCGACCAAGAAAGTACGCAAACGGTTTAAAATTAGAACAATTTTTAATTACTACAAAAAATCGATTATCGATGATGAATCGATGTTTTTGCTGAAACATCGATTCTAGAAAATCGATGTTTTGAAACATCGATTTTTCAGACAAATTGCACTTGGTAGTTGAAAAAAACATTAAGGATTGCCTGATTTGGGTGAAAAATTAACTAAACATAGAGACCCGATTATGCTATCAAATAGATTGGAGTTAGACCTTTTGTTTACTACTTTATAATTGACATCCAAACTAATGTCATTGTCACTAATATCGTTTTACAAGTTTTGACAACACATAAACAATATCATCCGTGTGGTTACATTAAAATCATGTTATAAACTTGAAAATACTAAATTTATCTCACTTTAACTCGTTATGGTAGAAAAAGAGCGTACTTTAAATTTTATTATAAGAGATTATGATTCCTGGGTCAATAACCAAAACCAACCAACCAGAGGGCTAGAATAAAACAAATATCCCTTGAACTCCTTAGGATACAACGGAAACTCGTTATTGTATTATATCAGAATATGATTTACTTTTACAACAATTTTGCCATTCCGGAGGCAAAGTGTTAAGAAAGCATAAATAATATCATTCACGCAAAATTGCTTATTAACAAACAAAGACCAGAATGAATTATTCGCCGTAAATTTATTCCAGCTTTTATTTATGTTTATTTTGCTTGTCAAAAACACAACGACGCTATTAGTTGAAAATAAACTTACGAAAAACACAGCTCCGCGATGTTTCACCTCGCACACACGGAAACATAATGAAGAAAGGAGCACACCACGCCGGGGATGTAGAGGGGCTAGTGGATACAAATTTGTTCAGCTCTAAAGGTGTGACATCTAGCAGTCGAAGGCAGTACTACATTGTATAATCTCGAGAACGAGGCGACGAAATATAATTATTGATTTGAGCTCAAATTTTTATTTGAACTTTCGGTTAAACATTCGATATATCGAATGGATGATAGGTTAGACGCTGTAAAGTTATACTCTAATCAATTGTATGAGCTTACTTTGGACGCTGATCATTCATCGTCGGTCATTTTAGCGCATTATTTTTTTCACATTTCTAGACGCATTCTGACATACTAAATACGTTCATCGACTGCGGTCGAATTGGATGCTGCGATCTCACAGCGATCATTTTGGAATTCGCCAAACAAAATTTTTTTCGTATCACGTGCACGGAAAGTACTCACTTTCCGCCCTCTCGGGCGGGCGGAAAGTTGCC
>JABFPB010008123.1:0-10412 GCA_022817645.1 Ceratoteleas bidentatus | reverse complement strand
TTTATTTTATTTATTTTATTTATTTTATTTATTTTATTTATTTTATTTATTTTATTTATTTTATTTATTTTATTTTAACGGTCGGGAATTAACATTTTTGGCCTATTTTGAATACAAAAAGTACCGTAAGATTTGGAAAAGTACTGCCAAGAATGTGGCTCGCGAGGATTGGTATCACTGTGCGCCGACTTTGTGCACTGAGTTTGCGCATCGGGGACAAAAAAAGGTGCGACAAGAAGCCGCTGGGGAACGTCCTCGATGAAAATATACATTTTCACCTGCTATTACGCACCGGGTGTTTGCGGTCGCCTGCAACCGGTCGGTCCTAAAACGCTGCCGACGGAACAGTTAACTCGCCGCATTATCTCGGGCAAGGTGCGTGGCCTTTTCCCGGCAAGAAATAGTCGAAACTTCTCAGGTTTCGGTCACCTTCTGCCCCGTTGAGACTCCAAAGGAATCGGGCTAATTAGATCGAGGCAATTAAAAAAATGTCATTTATTTCATTAATTTCGACCTTCATTAATATTTTGGTAACAATTTTGGACGAAATACAGATGTTTTACAAAATTGTAAAATTTTGGATGTAATTACAGATTTTGTCAAAAATTACAAAATTTTGAACAAAGTTATAAAATTTTGAGATAAATTACACAATTTAAGATGAAATTACACAATTTTGGACAAAATTATACAATTTTTGAAAAAGTGACAAAATTGGTAAATTTTTTGACAAAATAAAAAATTTTGGACGTAATTGCACATTATGTTCAAAATTACAAAATTTTGGAAAAAAATTATAAAATTTTGGAAGAAATTACAAATTGAAAAGTTTTTTTTTTCAAAATTACAATATTTTGGACACGTTTTTGAATAAAATTACAAATAAATTTTAGCCAACAATCCGTAATGAAATAATTACATTTTGTCAAATTTTTCCCAAGAAATTTTTCTCAGTGCAGAGGTCGCTCGGAGGCGCGAAACGTCGGTAACGGTGGAATCCGCGTAAAATCGCGCAACGACTTCATTAAGGCCTTCGTTTGCCGTAAATAGCGCGCGCATTTGATTCAATTTAGGGTCGGCGATAACGCGGCGCGCGTAATGGCGAAAACGGCCGAACGTTGCGTCCGGAGTTAAGATCCATTTGTCGATGGCCGCGCGCGTTAACTCCGCGCCTAATGGTTCTACCTTTAAGGACGCGGTGCATAACCAGAACGACGCTGCCACGGATTTCTCGATGGCACTTTTACGGCCGACGCGTCGGGGGGAGCGCATTGACTCGTCCAACGACATTAGGGTCGTTGATCCTGCGAGATCCGGCGCACAAATTAATGGCCAATCCCGCCAAGGTCGGCTGACTTCGCGTCCGTGCAAACGTCCAAATAATCACGCCTCCGGGATAACCCCGAGACGCTTCGTTTCCTCGTCCCCGGCGCGTTGCGTAACGCCACGGGAGAGCGCGCGTTTTTGCGACGCGATTGCTGAGTCGGGGTAGAAGTGCTGAGAGGGGATTCCGGAGAATGAGAAAAATGTCTGGTGCCCAGATAGACAAACGTGGATATGCATATTTTGTCATTTAGATAGATTTACTCTGATTTTTCAATTATTGAACAGTTATTTGGAGTGTTCAACAAATTGTCAACACTCCAAAATTTTTTTAATCACTCCAAAAATGTTTTTGAACACTAGAAAAATTTGTTTGAACACTTGAAAACATTTTTTGAACACTCAAAACTTTTTTAAACGCTACAAAAATTTTTTGTACATTCGAACATTTTTTAAAGCACTCCAACATTTTTTTTGAACATTCTAAAAGATTTTTAAAACACGCCAAAAATTGTTTTTGAACGCTCCAAACATTTGTTTGAACGCCAACAATTTTTTAAATACTCCAAAAATTGTGTTGAACACTCCAACATTTTTTTCAATAATTAAAAAAACTTTTTTAAACACCCCAAAAAAATTAGTTTGAACACTCTAAAGATTTTTTTAAACGCCAAAATTTTTTTAATCACGCCAACCATTTTTTTGAACAGTCCAACAAATTATTTAACACCCTAAAAATTGTTTACACACCCCAAAAATTGTTATGACACTCTAACCATTTTTTTGTACACTCCAAAAATGTTTTAAACACTCCAAAATATTTTTGATTGTTCTAATAACTTTTTTACACACACCAACAATTTTTTTAAACATTCCCAAATTTTATTTGATACTCCAATTTGTTTGAAAACTCCAAAAATTGTTTAACACTCAAACAAATTTTTTGAACACTTAAAAAATTTTTTGAAGATCGAAAAAACCCTTTAGTACATCTGAAGATATATTTGACACCAACATCGTATTATAACCTGGCAATAGAACATCCATGATAAATCCATCACAGAGCTAACATAAGTCAATCGGATGTATGAATGATTATGCCAATTGCGGACGTAGATTCTAACCATTATTGATAAATGTGATGGACGTTCAGGATTGATGAATTATGCATAAATGATTTAATGAATATTCAACATTGAATAACCGTGAAAAATGGCACATAAATAAAAAAAAATATAAGTGTAATAATAATAACGTTAAGAAACACAGTTTGAACTATGTAAAATTTACATCGTAAATGATACTTCGCGTTGCGATGATACTTTTACATTGCAAACGATACTTTGCAAAATAAAGAAGTGAATATTACGTTCGTTACTATTTATAAAAATAAGCATTCCATTATCGCTGTAAATGAGTAATCACTATTTGAGTCTTTAAGTTTTAAAGTAATTCGTAGAATATATGAGTGCATTAACTTTTTGGTTATTATATCTTAAATATATTAAAATTATTATATATATTAAAATTTATTTTTATATATATAATAATTTTTAATTAAATTAAAAATATGTTAATATTATATATTAAAATTATTATATCTTAAAAGTTGTCAAGTGGTAAAGAGCGCAATTTTCTATTCCAAGGGACTCGAGTTCAAATCTCGCAGACTGAATTTTCTTTTAATTTTATTTTATGACCCCCACGTGATCGATACATCATTAATGAAAGACTGCACGTTATTAAAGTGAGGTTAACAACCTCCATCATTGTACCATTGTTGGTATATTGTTTCACCTTTTTTAATTGTGAAACTTAATTCAATTCTTCTTCATTTTCATCGATTCAATCGACGTTCCCCAAAAATCGAAAACCCTCGCGATTCCAACCACCAACAAATCTAAAATCGTCGCAAATCCGCCGAATTAGCCAACAACCCACCACATATCGTTGCGTAACCTACATCGGGGAATTTTCCCCGGCGAAAATGCAACAACCGCGTTATTACTTAAACCGAGCCCGTGACGTCACCGTGCCACTTCGACCACAGGTAGCAACAATTTCGCGCTGAAACCGACACCGAATTTTTCGATTTGCGCGTGCGCGTTGCGTGTCCCCTTTTTGCCGCCGCAGAATAGGAACTGCGCGCGCGCTTCGCTCGCCGGGACTTTTTGTTTGTCTTCTAGGGAGATCATTTATCGGAGACACGCGAACACGAGAGGCGAAAATGCGCCTCTCTCGGTGCACCTGCAACGCGCGCAACAACGACTGCATAACCTCGAAACGGCTACCGCAGTAATCGCGCAGTCACACACGTTCGCACGACCCGAAATATATCTCGGAGAAAGTGTGAGCTTTCTACAGCATCCGCGCTGTCGCAATAAGCTACGCGACGGTGCGCGGTTGCAACCTTGATTCGGCGAAAAAAATTTCGCGCCAAAAGTCCGGGTTTCGGGCGATTTAGAACTTAACTTAACCTAACTTAACCAAACTTAACTTAACCTAACTTAACCAAACTTAATCTAACTTAACTTAACTTAACCAAACATAACCTAACTTAACTAAACCAAACTTAACCTATCTTAACTTAACCCAAGTTACCTTAACTTAACTCAATTACCTTAACTTAACTTAACTTAACTTAACTTAACTTAACCAAACTTAACCTAACTTAACCTAACTTAACCTAATTTAACTTAACCTAACTCAAGCTAACTCGACCTAACTTAACTTAACTTAACCTAACTTAACCTAACTTAACCTAACTTAACGTAACTTAACCAAATTTAACCTAACTTAACCTAACTTAACTTTACTTAAACTAACCTAACTTAATTTAACTTAACTTAACATAACCTAACTTAAACTAACGAAACTAACAGAAAAAGGTCCCAAAGGGTAAATTTTCTCGCGGGACGCAGAAGCGTCTTAAAAGCCGTTAAACGCGACTTAACGAGGCAATAAATAATTGCAGAATCGGAGCCAGCGCGATAGTCGCTGAAAGTCGCGGCTTCCCGTCCTACAAATAATCGCTGAAAAACGTTTTGACGGAGCGCCCCGGCGAATTTGATTTATCCCGTAGCCCGTGGCGGCGCGTTGCCGTATATCAGCCGGCCATTTCCCGATGATAACTTAATTATTTGCCGCGCGATCCGCGAAAAATTGCTCGCGGTTTCAGGCCAAAATGATTTTCTTGTTAGAAAGTCCGGCCGGATGATTAGTGGCGACGCGAGGTTTTAATTTTAAGGGGCCGATAAAGCGCGCCGCGGGGGAGAGGGGGTGGGGGACCCGAAGCGTGAAAGAGGAGGACGCGTAAAATTTCACCGGGAATTAGCGGCAGTCGTAATTGAATATTGTCAGTGAAAGGGTAATTGAAAAATTGGCGGCCGAAAGATGGGAGTTTTGACCGAGTGACACGCGGTTTCGTAAGATCGGGGAAATTGATATTGTTAAAGGTCGGATGTTGGGAGGCATATTTGGATACTGAAATTTTAAACGTTTTGAATTGAAGAATGTTTATGATTTAATATTTTTATTTTTTGAAAGGCAATAAAAAATGTTGTAATACAACTTTTTTATTTTTTAAATAATTTTTATATATTATTTTTATTTTATTTTTTATTTATTTTATTAATTATTTATTATTTCATTTATTATTTATTTTAATTTTTTAATATTCGTGTTTTTAGATTTTTTGTTTGGATTCCGAACTTTTGTAGAAAAAAATGTTGTAGAACAATTTGTCTATTCTTCAATTTTTTAGAACGAATGCCTTGACTGGAAATGATATGACACATTTCTATTTGACCAGTGTTTTGAGTTTTAGTGACTATGAATTTTTGAGTTCTAAATGTCAATATTTGAAAGGGATATTGTTATAGGTCGTACTTACGACTGATTTTTGTCTTTTTTTGTAGAACGAGAAATGAGATCTTTTGGTGATTAGACTGGTTCTATGAACAAAAGAGTTTTTCAGATTACGTCGTCGGATCTTTACGATTTAGGGAGTTGATTAAAAATGAAGAGTGAAAAGGAAAGCTGTAAAAAAAATAAAGAAAGCGAATGTGGCCAAGAATATGTGTGAAGATTCGGTTTAAAATGAGTTGACATTTTTTAAATCGGCCTGACCGAGAAAATCACTCGAAAATCCTTTTGGATGAAAGATTCCTTTTGTCACCAATTTATTTGTAGAAAAAAGACAAATATCTTCTGTCTCAACATTAACCCATCTGTGCCAAAACACTCCGATGTCTTCCAAAAAGATATTTTTAAGAGTGCAAGATTATTCCCAGAGTAATTCATTTCAACTTTAAGTTTACTGGCTTTGAGTGAAAGACATATCTAGCACGCCATGTAGGTATAGTGTATCATATGGGTGAACGGGCATGAACTTAAAGTAAATTAATTGAAGTGTGTCTCGATCGGGACATTGAAGGCATAGCATATGTTGCAACGATCACGTAATTCACTCATTTCACTTTTCCTTTTGTCATAATATAACAAACAAATGCACTGAACAATTGTCCAAACAATTCAAAACAGGAAACAAACAATAAAAAAAGAAATGTCTCATAATCCGGCTCGAAGGACCTTAATTGTACAAATGACAATTTCAATCGGGAAACATATACAATAAAAAAGAAAATGTCCACAATCCGGCTCGAAGGACCTTTTTAAGCTATTCTCTGGACAAAATTGAAACAATTTAATAAAAAAACATATTTTTTTTACCGGAAACACATACAATAAGAAAGAAAAATTCCAGAATCCGGCTCGAAGGTCCTTTTTAAAACAGCAAAAATCCCATTAAAAATGCAGTTTTCGTTAATCCGACCTAAGGACCGAAAAATACCTTCCTATCCCAACCTCACCCACTCTCCTCTCCTCAAAAATCCCGTCCCGACTCGTCCCACCACAATGATTTGCAAAATGTCTCCCATCCGAAAAAAGTCCCATCCAACCGATCGCGCCGACTCACTCAGCCGGAATAATTCGGAAAACGGTCTGACCTTTCGCCGTTTACGATCTTTCGCCGAACCGCGTTGTTATTTAATAATCTCGTCGGCAACGACATTGCGCGCGCGTTACAAGTCAATAATTCATCGCGGCCCGACGTGATCTTTATTCGCTCGTTTTAATGCGACTTTATTGGTCTTTTACGAGGACGCCTCGGATTCGCGAGGGGCCCGATCAAAGGGCGCGTGCGCGTCGCAAAAATGTCCTTTTTCGCGCTGGTGAAAAAGGACGAAAAGAAAGGCGCCGGCGATAATAAAACCGTAAGAAACGACGGCGACAGGATTAGGGATTTTACAGGCTGTTGACTGCCTAGTACGCCGCAGCGTTTTCAGTTCCACGCCACGCTGTTGCGAGTCTCAATAAAATTACGACAGCCATTAACCGGCGAGCTCCGGCTACGGGCCGCCTGCTTTTCCGTGACGCTCGGCTGATTCTCACCGTCGACTTTTTTCTTGGCCGCGCGCACTTTTTCCGTGCCGCCTTGCTCGTTACTTTTGCTTTTCCCGTGCGAACGGAGAACGATTCACGGCCGGACATTTTTTCGGACACGTCAAACATTTTCGCAAGTTTTTTTAAAATTGTAAAATGTCGAAAAGTTAGGGTAAGAAAAGTTAGGTTCAAAAAGTTAGGTTAAGAAAAGTTAGGTTAGAACAGTTGGGTTAAGAAGGTTAGGTTAAGAAAAGTCAGATTAAAACAGGTTAGGTTAAGAAAAGTTAGATTAAGATAAGTTAGGTTAGGAAAAGTTAGGTTAAAACAAATTAGGCTAAGAAAAGTTAGGTTATGAAAATTAGGTTAGGAAAAGATAAGTTAAGAAAAGTTAGGTGAAGACACACCAGAAGGGATATATAATGTTGGAAAGATAGAATTTCATTAAAAACGTTTGATTAGACTTTTGGCCTATAGGTGGTGTCACTTGCGCAGGACTTTCTCACAAGCTGTGCAAGCTTATGCTACTATATATATAAATAATGCTTTCAAGTCCAATTTATAATAAACGTCACTTATCACAGTCAAAAAGTGAAAGAAAAAAGAAGAATGAAGATGAAAGAAAAGAAAGAAGAACATAACCATACATTATAACCTAAAAATCCCAATTATTGTAACCTAACCTATCTTCCGGATAAAAAATGTTGTCAAATATGGCGATAACTGACGCTGATTTCTTCACTTATTTTTACTACAGTGACGTTATCTGATGGCTTCACAGATAGTAATTTTTATTCAACTTTTCTCTACTAAATGACCAAATCGTTGCGCAAAAAACGTGCGATCGATTCGTTAGCGCTTTTAATGAATGAAATCGCCTTAATGGAACGCGCGAAATGAAATCAGACCGAGTAATGGGCATGCGATGCAATAATAATTTATGCAACGCCAGACACTTTTGCAACAATCGAGCGCGTTATGGAGTCGGGATGCGTTTGCATTTCCGCGGAGAAATCCGAGGCAGCGGGCCACGTCGAGCGCGGAATTTCACGTCGAAAGTCGGAAAAGAAGACGTTACAACTTTTTACCCGTCAGAGCATTCTTACGCAAATTTGTACACGCGACTCCGGAGCGCAAGTGACTCTCAAATGTCTTCCTTGAATTCAAATGGCGGAATTAAAATTCCAGATGGAAATTTACACCGTGCCAAATTTTTCATCCAAACTTATCATCAGATTAATCGAAAACTAAGATCCAAATTTGAAATTCCCACGAAAAATATTGTGATTGAACATAACCACGAAATATTCTAAAATCAAGACACGTTAGTTGTCGACGCCAAGATAAGCAAAAAAACGGAGTATCTTTACGCCGATATGAATCCAAAATGGTTTTTGATTTTATTAAATATTTTATTAATTTTCGGTAATGTATATCAATCAAATGTAAACCAATTAAAAACTCAGAAACTGGTTCGAAGCGCCATCTGGAATTCCCGCGAAAAAAGCGCGCGAAAGATGTCGTGATTTGAAATTATGAAATCACTCGCCAAGTAAAAACGAGCGCGAATTCCGGGAAATCGTTCGCGAGGCGAAGAAAGACGTCGACAATTGTCGTGAGTTATATAGGTGGCGCTGCGCGGCGTGAGATTTGCGGCCGATTCGCGACGGCCTGCAATTAGAACGCAGATATAACAAGGCGAGAGCGTTTAATGGTCGGGGCCCACGCGAGTATGTCAGCCCACACGAGGCACTTATTGACAATGCTTCTCGTCAAGTTTGACGCGAATTTATCATTCGACTAATAACAGCCGTGCAGCACGCAGCCAATTGTCGGAGCCGCGCCGTTTATTAAGCGTTCGATCGTGATTAATCGATCGCGGAAACGGCGCGCGCTTTTGAGAATCGGTTCTCAAGGATCTCTCGACAAGGACGGAATATCAAAAAATAAATTGAGAAACTGCATCAGAATTGGTTTGGAATCATTTCAAAACAGTCGAAAGGTGTTAAATTTTGAATTTCCCGCGAAAATCGCCCATTTGAATTTTTGGCGCGAAATTCAAAATTGAAAGTAACATAATGTACAGTGAAGAATAGATCGGATCTTGAAGAGACTCAAGACTTTTCAACCGAGTTCTTTGTGTCGAAAGTGAAAGAGAAGTGGCTGATGAAAAATGTCTGCGGATTACACTAAAAATATTTGGCACAAAAGCGCGCTAGTGGCGCCATTTGTTAACTCGGATAATCTAAGGATCGACTCGACGCTCCAGAGATTAACTTTCATTTTTACGCGCGCGGCGTACCTACATCCTTGTTCTTCGTGGCAGTTCAAGGATGCCGATTTTTAACCCCAATTGAATCGCACTGCAGATGGCGCCACACGCGCGCTCCACCGACATCATCGTCTGTAATCAATCTACCCTCCTGACCTCAGCGAGGAGATAACGATTTTTTTGAAAAAATGTTTAAATTAAATCTTGTTAAATTAATCGAAATTATTAGATGAATAATAATAATTATTATTAGAAATTATTAAATTCAATGTGTAATTGAAAAGATGCTTTCAATTTCGTAATGAAAAGTTTCCCGTCACTACATTTCTTCAAAGCAATTGTAAACTGGATGGGATGAAGATGGCAGCACTGTCTAGCATAAGAAAAACGGGGTCACGAGCGTTGCGAGGTCAATTTTTCGATCGCAAATATTAATGGCGAAACAATGTTTGCCTTCACGGTGCGAACTCAAATGAGCGATGATTGTGCACGAAACGTCGCCTCGTTCGATTAGACTAACGGTAACGTGGCTCTTGAAAGAGCGCGCCGACGTCACTCGTGGCTTGTGTCTTTTATCCGCTTGATTATCACGGTCTATGCGCGGGACAAACGATTCCTAATGAGACAGAGGTATGCCGTGTTCGCATGATCGGACGGCACTTTGAAATATCGCGCTTAATTGTACGTAACGCGACCCTACGTCAGCGCCCTCTACCTATGACCCCGACCGAGTAACGGCGCATTTTTGGCCCACAGAGTTCCTATTTCCACTTATTTCCACCAATAAACCCTTCTTATCGGCCTTTCCAGTCTGCAAATTCAGAATTTTATTCAAATTTCCCGCCGTTGGTACCCGCAGGATCCAGTGGCGGCGCTGCGAACTAAATAAAAATTGCGAAATCGAAGCAAATCCTTTTTCTAAACAATAACTTGACCTGAACTTGTTACCATGTCCTAAAATAGCACATTTCATTTGAAAAGGGAAGACACAATCAAGAGAGACGGTAGTGTCCCTGGCCAAGAATCTTTTTATCTGGGCCATTTATCGTAGTTCGAAAAATTCCCACCAGGTTCGCATCTTATGTCGCGGTAACACAAAATCAAGAGACTCGGTAGTGTCCCTGGCCAAATATCTTTTTATCTGGGCCATTTATCGTAGTTCGAAAAATTCCCGCCAGGTTCGCATCTTATATCGCGGTAACACAAAATCAAGAGACTCGGTAGTGTCTCTGGCCAAGTATCTTTTTATTTGTGCCATTTATTATAGTTCCGCCAACTCCCGCTAGGTTCGCATGCTTTTTCGCGGATCCCAATAACGCCGTGAAAATCTCTCAACCAATTTGACGGGAAAATTCAAATTCTTCCGCAACAACTA
>JABFPB010008122.1:0-10408 GCA_022817645.1 Ceratoteleas bidentatus | reverse complement strand
CCGATGCGCAGCGCGATAAGGAATTCGCGCGGCGAAATGCAATTTTGTTGAAACGGTTTGGTTATTTTTCCAAACAGTACCGCCCCCCTTGGCAGAATACGCCAATAAACAAACAAACAAAACAAAAAGAAAATAAAACAAAATGGAATTGCGGGGTTGTCATTGGCGGTCGTTGCGCGCACTAACTATAAAAGCTGGGCGAGTAAAGGCCAGCAACAAAACTTAAAAACTAACAAATCGCAAAGAGGCCAAATGGCAGACAAACCGAAACGTGGTAAGAAATTAATCCGCAAAAAAAAACTTACAACTAAAAGATAAAACGCAAAAAGGAAATTAATAAAAAATGGAAAAAACTTAATAATCCACGTCCTCCCAAGCAGATACTCGGCGAACACTGAAGATGGACGGCACCCGACCCAACAGTATCAATCCGCGGTAACTCCAGAGTAACTCCTCAGAGAAACATCCGCAAATTATTTGACGGTGCTGCCTGCACCAAATTGCGGGAGGAGCGACGAGGATTGGCTTGCGAGCGTTGAAGTCCGAACAGTGGCCGAACTGCCGCCACTGCTGCCTTGAGATGGCCGGGATCTCTCGCAACATGCCGAAAAAATCGTCCCGAGACGACAGAATGGTTGGACGTTCCAAATACGCGGACACTGCCATGACTGTAGGAGCGAAGAAACTGAAGCGGAGTGGATCGGCGCGACGCACGAAAGTTGAATCCGTGACGTCACCAACGGCGATACGGATGAGATCGTTGATTGGCTGAAATTTGAAAACTGGATAAGTATCAGTCACACAGACAAAAGAATACTCACAATTTTGGAGCCATAACTTATAAGAACTTCGACCGCTGCCGAAGCGCCTCGAAGAAACGAAAGTTCCCGACGCAGCGTGCGAATAGGGCCAAGCGCGGAGGAATTCGAAATATAGAAGCGGGGATCGTTAGCAACGACACGGGTTGCCCGAAATATGAAAATCGGTGCTGAGTCACCGCTTGATGCTTATCAATCGGGCAAACGAAAACAAACGCGATTGCGACCGAAATGCCCAAATAAGGAGATATTTCTCGGAACTGTCAAAAGCCCGATGCGCAGCGCGATATGGAATTCGCGCTGCGAAATGCAATTTTGTTGCAAGGGTTTGGTTATTTTACCAAACAGAACACATTTATCAAAATTCTCTTATTAATACCGTCTAAAGATCCCTTGTTTTTATCCAAATTATCAATTATTTCAAATAGTGTGTCCATGTTAATTTCGTCAAAGTTTTATTTATTTATTTATTTATTTTTTTTATTTATTTATTTACACTTTCAACGGGAATTTACCCAATTATACAAAAAGAATATAAATGTAATAACGCTGTTTACAACCACTAATAATTAATCTCAAGTAAATTTTGATGTCACATAATGTCGAACTGTGCTATAACTGTCATAAAAGAGATCGATATCATTACAAATTTCGTTACCCAACGAGGAGAGCCTATTTATCAATGAATTTTGACACCTAAGGGTGGAAACATTGCGAACAAAGAAAAGCTTATTTTGGCGCGTCGGTCTAGGTGGTACAAAAATTCCAAATTGGCGTAATAGATCATTACTGTCAATTACATTATTTACAATCTTTTGTAAAAATAAGATGTCCGCTACTTTGCGCCTAGCTTTGTATAATCATGGTTATCCCGACTCATTGGGGTTCTATTAAGATACGCCAGTTGCCTCAAAAATCTATGTTGAACCGATTCAATCATTTGAATTTCACACATTTTATAAGGGGACCAGATCGGCGACGCGTATTCCAGTATAGGACGTACCAATGAGCCGTATAATAACTTATACGTATCCGGTTTAACGAATGTCAGAGTCTAGGTTGATAAAACCTAGGACTCTGATTGCCTTCGTGACCGTGCGCTGTATATGATTTCGGAACAAACCATTCGCCGAAAAATTTACGCCCAAGTCGTTAATTTCCGTGACAGATGTCAATGATTCATTCAATAGAGTATAATGAAATATAATGGGCGTCTTCTTGGTGAAATATCTGACTACGCTACATTTACTCAAATTCAAACTCATGCCATTATCCGCACACCAAGATTCGAAAGAAAAGAGATCTTCTTGCAGCGACTGCGCATCCGCTATCGAGTCGATCCGCGAAAATAACTTGGCATCATCAGCGAAAAGGAGTATTTGACAGTGCTTCATACGTGGGACCAAGTCATTTATAAAAATAAGAAACAACAGAGGTCCCAAATGCGAGCCCTGTGGTACTCCTGATGTAACCGGATATTCGTGGGAGAATGCCCCTCTTATTTTCACTAATTGTTTTCTCTCGGTTAAATAACTCTGTAACCATGCCAGTAAAGGATTTGCGATGCCATAATGATAAAGTTTCTGTATCAGATGCGAATGCGGAACTTTGTCAAAAGCTTTGGCAAAGTCCGTGTAAATGACATCGACCTGACTGCCATGATCAAGTGTCTCTGAAATATAATGCGATATAATTGCTAAATTTGAAATGGTAGATTTTTTTTCGCGAAACCCATGTTGTTCTTCAACTATAACTTGTCTAAATATTTGAGAAAGTCTCGAAGTAATCATTTTTTCGAACAGTTTTGGAATGGCATTGATAATAGATATTGGCCTATAATTTTCAATCTTGTGCCTATCGCCTTTTTTATATATAGGCGTTACAGAACTTATTTTCCATCTCACAGGAAAAATACCTGTGCGCAGAGATTTTTGAAATAATAAATAAAGGTTTAGCTAGGGCAAATCTACTTTCCTTCAGAAACAAATTGGGGATACCATCCGGCCCTTCTCCATTGTCTACATTAAGTCTAGTCATCTCATCGAAGATGTCAGCGAGGGAATACGTAAAATCATTGACGTTAACAACTGGGTGGAGATCATTGTCCAGTTCGTTGGCCAAGTCAGCAGCTGGCTCAAAAACTGAACTAAAAAATTGTGCGAACAAGTCTGCAGCTTCACCATAGTTTGAGCTAATTGCACTGTTGAAGGTCATGTTACATGGAATACAACTGTCCGATCTAAAAGAGTTCGAATACTTCCAGAAATATTTAGGGTCATCTACCAAATGTTCTTCTATTTTATTCCTATAATATAATCAGTTTCTGCATTATCTATCATACTGTTACAAGAGGCTCTTAAAGATGAAAAAGCCTGGTAATCAGTAGTCAAGTGAGTCTACTTAAATTTCTTATGAGCAATTTTTTTAATAACTTCCTGTTTAATCTCGGGAGTGAACCACGGTGGAAAGGAGTCATTTCTAATAGTGCAAATTGGAATATATAAATTAATGCAATCATAAATAATATTATAAAAAAGGTCCACGTCATCATTTACATTTTTATTGGTCAATAAAGCGTCCCAGTCAATACCATTCAAGTAAGACGTAATAAGATGATAATTACCTTTTTTAAAATTAAATTTAGTATACGCGAATAACTTTGATTTTACTGGATTAATTGGTAATTTACAAAATAACGGGGGATGATATGTGTCAGTATTTGATAAAATGTCTATAGCAGGCTCAACCCGTAAATTGGCAACATTAGAAAAAATGAGGTCTAAGAAAGAACTGTTGCTATTGGGAATAAAGTTATATTGATATAAATTAAAATAATTCGTGTACAAAAATAGAGATAACACTGAATTTATAGTTGAATTACTGGCACCGTTTAGATCAAAAGAAGAGCCAAGTGCCGAATTTTGCCATGATATCTTCGGTAAATTAAAGTCGCCTGCTAAGAAAATTTTCGCGGATCGATATTGTGCGCCAATTTCATTCAGAGTATCACCAAACTGGTCATAAACCTCCTGGCGTGATCCAAGAGGAATATAAATGCCACCGATAAGTATCGGTTGATTATGATCCTTGATTTCAAGCCAGGACTTTTCCAAAATATCTGTTGGACTACGCAACGCACGACACGAAAATAACGAGTTAACGGCGACTAAGACTCCTCTGGAGTATGAGCTTGTTAAGTGCGAACGATCGCATCGAAATACTCTGTAATCGTTCAAAGCTAGTTCACTATCTGCAATAACACAAGAGAGCCACGTCTCAGTAAATATCAAAACGTCATATTCGCAAGATAAAATTTTAAGCCTAAGCGATCGAAATTTGGTCCGAATACCACGAATATTTTGGTAAAAAAATTTCAAGTAATCATTCTGGGTAGATTCCCTTATTGCGCGTTTTTTTATTAACAATTGTTGGAACTTTATCAATATATCTAATAGTTAACCCACGTTCACCGTTCTGCGTGCGATATTGCAACTCTTTACGTACATCGTTTAAGAATTCTCTCTAGAAGGGAGATAAATCATTCACAATTTTAAGTTTCTTCGCTTCGAAATGATTCTTATTTCTAAATAGCATTTTAATTTCGTCAGTTGATTTAAAAGATAGTTTCAATGGACGGACACGACTAGGGTTATGTTAACCAAGGCGGCGCGCGTAAGTTGCAGTTGGTTTTTCTGGTAATTTGCTCAGAAGAGTGTTTGCATTTTCGAGATCCGCTAATTCGTTGACATTTTCATTAAAACCCAGTAGCAATACATTAAGAGCCCGATGCTCTCTCTCCCGCATTTCATTACAAGCCTCGTTGATTATCTTCAGTGATGATGAAATACCATCAGGCTTCTTTTCAAGGACAGAAACCCGATCCTTCATCGGTTTCTGACAATCACTGACATCAACTTGAATACAACCAATTTGGGCTTTCAAATCAGCGAATGCGTCGGTAAACATCTGGGACAATCTAACGAATTGTTTATCTAAGGCATTATCGATGTATTCGCGAGAAGCACATTTATCGCAACTGTGCTGCTCATTTCCATGAACTTTGCTATACGGAGAACTTGCAGATTTGTTTACGTCTCCTTGGTTTAGCTTGTTTCTGGTAGATGGCATGATGATAGGCGTGTGATGAACCAACCAAAATCCTCGGACACACCAACGACGTCGTAACGAAAAGATAAGGAGGTGTCCTATCTATAATGTATTACCGCCGTGGTGAACAAGGACAATGCTACAGGCTCTTGTAAGAATAATCCTCACAGTCCTCAGTCCTCACAAATATCCCAATGCGACCAACAAAGCCGTGCGGAGAAGATCTCGTCACGATGCTCCACAACCTCGAGTAACAATCTCACAACTCGCTTACATGATCCTAATCAGCTTGAGTGGCCCACAGTTGATCATTAAATATGAACACAGCCACGTAGGTCAAATAGGCGTGGATGTGCTCAATTTTTGCGCTTTGAGCTAATCTGAAACAAAAACGCCTCGCGGCGAAATCAACAGCAGGAATGTATCGATCAGAAGTTCATAGGTTATGTTCCAGACAGCTCATGAATCCTTGGCAATTACAATGTTGACAAGCAACAAAAGCCATAATCCATGTCGACAAATAATTGTGGATACACAACAAAACATCCAAATTGCACAGGTTGTAGGGCAACTGACACAAATGCAAGATTATGACCAATGAATTGGTACGAGTACAGATGACATGCATACGGTACTTACAGCGTTGCCAAATATTTAAATATTAACGTTCGGATATCTGTGTAAAGCGTGAAGTCGTACTTATTAGTATGTGAAGAAAATTCTAATATTGTATGAACTTTATAGATTTTACATAAGAATACAGATTTTACAATTTATAACGTATACAAAAATTTTTTTTTCTTTACCTCTCCAAATATCACATTACTACAGTTTTTCCCATTATTACATATATTCCCATTTACATATATCAGTAAGGATTATATTCTGGATGTTCATATTACTGATATTATTTATTTCCCGGCGAAGCCGGGTATTTTTAGCTAGTATATTTATACATTGCAGTCAATGTCTTTACACGACCCTTTCACTATCGTTATCGCAGAAGATGAAATTCCTTTAAAAAAATTTAAATTTCACGCAACACAGAATTCCTGCGCATTGGCTAATGAATACGAGGCTACGCTAAAGTCACAGGAGTCTTGTGATTACGAAAATATTTTGGACTCAAACAATAACTCAAAAAAGTCGGAATGTCAAGCTTCGTCTTCGATCTAAGATATCTGGCCCTTAAGCATTGTATGGAAGTATAGATAATGACTACATTTATAATAGCAATTTTTTGTCATAATACATTGTTTGCGTACTTAGGGGGTTCGGGCGTGCCCGAGGACAACCCGTTTTCGCGTTCGGGAAAATAACACTCCGAATTCTCAAAAATAAAAAGACCACTTTATTTTCCGGTTCAGACGCGCCTCAAACGGCGGCGCGCCGTGGCCCGGAACTCGCGGACCCAACGTGGCCGACAACTGCGCGGCGGCAGCGGAGCTCGCGGGCGCGGAGACGTACTCTCGCTTTTGCCGCAAGAGACTTTTTGAATGAATCGAAATATTGAAAAATACAAAAGATATCGGGAAAGTCGCGTCGGCGGCGAAAATACGGACCCGCGCGTGTTTACATTCGCGCGACGAGCTTGTTTTTGGTCGTGATAACGGCGGCGGAATTAATTCACTCGAAAGATATAATACCTCCAGGCAAAACTCGCTGGGCAATTTTCGCCGCCGATGACGTTTGTTGTTGCTAAACACAACATGCCGCCCGCCTTGCGAGGCAGAGCTCTCAACTTATGAACTAACCTTTGCACTACCACATGAACTATCTTACGAACTACGTTACGAACAACCTTGTCAGGGACGAGACGTCTAGCCGTCCTGCTCCTCTGGAGGCTGCTCTAGATCGATGTACTGTGAAGTGGCAGTTCATCGTGGCCACTCGAGGAAGTTGGTCGTCTCCGAGGAGCAGTTTGACCACCCGTCCGAGATCCTATTTCACAGGGAGAAGGTTGTCCGACTTCAACAGGACGATTTGCTCAAGACGCAAGGGTGAGTTTGCTACCTTCCACTTAGAGCGCGCTTGTAACGACTGTACATAATCGTGGGCCCACTGCCGCCAAAATCCGTCGAACGCGTGCTGCATGGATTCCCACCGAGATAATCGCGAGATCGAGGTGTCCAGCAGCATCGGTTGGGGGATGGCGGTCAGCGGCCGGTGGACCAGAAAATCTGCCGGAGTCAGCACTTCTAAACTGTCCGTCCCGTCGTTCAGGGGGCCTAGCGGGCGTGAATTTAAACACGTTTCGACGCGTGCCAACAGCGTGGTTAACTCCTCGAACGTCGGAGTTCGCGCGGCGAACTCCTACCCGCTTTAAGTGGGACGTAATACTCTTCACTCCGGCCTCCCGCAACCCCCCGAAATGAGGTGCTGTCGGAGGAATGAAGTGCCAGTCGACCCGATCGCCCGCTAGGACATCTCTGAACGCCGGATCGTCTGTAGCTGCAGCAAACGCTCGCTGTAGTTCGCGGTCTGCTCCTCGGAAATTTGTGCACAGTCGCTGTAAAGAATCACCGGGAGTCCACGACGCAAGGTAAATCGGTGAAATGCCGCAAGGAAGGTTGGAGTGTTGTAGTCGCTTACGAGTTCAACATGAATGGCCTTTGTGGCCAAGCATACAAACTACGCGATGTACGCTGGCCGCGAGGTGGCGCCTCGACCGATTCCCAGGCGGACCTGAACCGGACCAGCGTAGTCGAGCCCAGTATGCAGGAAAGGTCGTTCAGGTCTAAGGACGCTGGGAGCGGGAAGGACACCCATTAACTATTGTCCGGTAACATCTCGCGCGCGAGCGCAAGGAACACAGCGCGCTATGACCGCTCGAACGCTTTTCTTCGCTTGCAACAGCCAAAATTCGTGGGGAAGCGTACTCAGGGTGAGGGAGACCCCTCCGTGCAGACGCGAAATGACATGCACTTGGATGATGATCGGATGTCGCGCAGAGTTCGAAAGCGCCGCGTTGCGCAAACGTCCCCCAACCCGAATTACTCGGTCCTCGTCCAAGAAAGGGTTGATACCCGCGATGGGACTACCCTTTCTGACACCGTTTCCTGCCGTAAGACGCGCGATTTCGTTGGGAAATTGATGTGCCTGCAACAATCGAATTATCCGGATCGTTGCTCGACGTAACTCACTTCCCGATAAGACTGATCCCGGTTCCTGGGGTGGTCCGCAATTCTCGGGAGCTAGCGGAGGGCGCGCGCAATGATGCGAACCAGGGTCGTCCAGGAGGAGACGCGTTCCGCAAATGCCAAGTCGCTTGACGCCACGCCAACCATCGTCGAGACTTTTAGCTCGAGAGGGGCATCGGGCTGCAGGGTCGGTATCTCGCTCGGCCACTGCGACTCCTCGCCTAACAGCCAAGGCGGGCCAATCCACCACAACCCCGAATTCTCCAAAAGATCCGGTGGGACTCCACGCGACCCCAGATTCGCTGGATTATCAAGGCTCCGAACGTGTCTCCACGGAACCGCGTCCAACAACGTCTGCACCTTCGACACGCGATTCGCCATAAAGACGCCATACGCGGAGGATGGTCCTTTGAGCCAATGCAGCACAATTGTTGAGTCTGTCCAGTAGAACCGAGGCTGTGAGGAATATACTCCGGGACTGACACCACGTGGCGAAGGCGTCTGCTAATAACGCGGCGGCACAGAGCTCTAACCGTGGAACGCTTTTTTCAGAAGTGGCGCGACTTTAGTTTTGCTGATAAGTAAAGTCACCCTAACCTCTCCAGTACAGGAGACTGTACGCAGGTAAATGACCGCAGCGTACGCTTTTGCCGAAGCATCCGCAAACCCATGTAACTCGCTGCGCACGATTGCCGAGCCTTGTCCGGTCCATCACGGGACGCGCATTTTGCTCAATGATGGGTGCGCGCTGCAATAGTCGGCCCACTCTGACCGAAGGTTCTTTGGGAGAGGTTGGTCCCAGTCGCATTGCAGAGACCACAATGTTTGCTTGAAAATTTTGGCGCTGACAAAATCCAGACTGACCCAACCTAGTGGGTCGTGGAGGCGCGCGATGGTCGACAGAACTGACCTCTTGGTTGGATTTTTGAAATCCGGGAGCCGTACCGAGGGTTGATACTCGTCTGACTGAGGACTACCTAAGTCCGAGAACCTTGATCGAGTCATCTGATTGCCACGTCCGCTCGATAGCGAGGCCCTGATTCGCTGGGTTGACATCGACGAGAAGGCTGACTTCGTTACTGGCCCACTTGCGCAGTAAAAACCCTCCGCGGCTCAGCAGCGCGATCAATTGCTGTATTGTCTGTCGCGCGATAATCGGGTCGTCAGTGCCAAAAAGGACGTCATAAAAATTGAATACTTCAGCAGCCATTGGGATATACTTTGTTTAATATATTTCATATACGTCCTACATTTTTACAAATGTATATAACACATGGCTCTAAGTTACAGATTTGTTTTCAAGTTTCACTAAATATCGATATCTTGGAAGGTCAAAATAATTTTAAATATTACACCGAGAGAAATCACGATGGCTTAGTAATGTAACAATTCTTGTACCGCTTTTCATGTTGGTATTACTGCAACCGAAGTAGACGTAGCATGTTACGTGCTTTTTTTCCATGAAAATTATGTTGTTCTATCAAATTCCTGTGAAAATAAATGAATCTATGTTGGCACAACAGTCACATGAATTTCATGTTGTAATGACAGGAATTCATATTAATTCAACATTTTTCTCGGTGTAATTTTATATCGTTACATTTTGTTGCAAATATATTTTATAAAAATATTATTGTTATCTTTTCTTCTTCAGACGAGAAAAACTCCATTTTGTTGATGCTGTTACCCTTTCTTTTTCCACCAATTGCTCGCGAAACTTGTGGGAAAAAGAAAATAAGAATTACCACTTTGGATTCATTACAAAATTTTATTTTGCACATGAAGGTACAACTTTAATTTGAATAGTTATTTGCAATATACTGAGGCTTAAAGGAAGTACAATATTTACTTATTTCATTTTCAGATACCTGGTAATATCAACATTGAGAAAAATCAGTTGCAGGGAAAAGTAGCAAAGTGGAAAATACCACTTCAACCATTTGTCATCATCCTTGGACCAAGTTTATCGTCTATCAAAGCTACCTACGTTATCATCGATAATGTATATTATAGCGTTGAAAATCTACTGAAAGCAGTCGATTTGTTGAAACATTTAAAACGAGTTTTCTAAATGTTTTCACGTACTCAACGCGCAGTACTCAATTGCAAGCGAGCAACTTTGTTTATTTCTCCAGAAAGCCATCTATAATATGACAACCGAGTGGGACAAAAACATAAATTCTGTTTCTGCAGTTCTATCGCAGCTTTATGCTTAAAACCTGAGAACTTGGATTTGAAAATTTTGAAAATTTGAATTTAAAAACTGTTAAGGTAGTTGCACCTATTACCGTCACTGTACCTATTACCGTCACTTTCAAAATTAAAATCATTATTTAAAGGAAT
>JABFPB010008121.1:0-10409 GCA_022817645.1 Ceratoteleas bidentatus | reverse complement strand
CCACAAATATAAATGATCTAGCAAGGGTGATGGCGTTTAAGAAATTTGTAACGTTTTTCGTTACTTTTAACGAAATAACGAAAAAAATCGTTATTTCATTAATTTTAACAAAATAACGAAACTGTAATCGTTATTTTTAACGGTAACTTAACGGTAACGAAATATCGAAATTCAAGTTTTTCGACAACCTGCTTCAAATACGCTTTACTATTTTTCGATTCACCTCGATTGTTATAGAACATTTCACTTATCCCCGCTAAATAAGGATACCTTATGTCCCCAAAACATACTCTGCAAAAGCATTCTTTGCCACCAGCAAAACTCCTTACAAATCAGTGCTAAAAACTTGCTAGATTGAACGTGATTTCGACATGTCTAACGCACGTGTCTGGAGATGTAATTCCGGGTTTTTCTCGAAACATGATTTTCTCGCCGAAGCCAGTTCTGTTGGGATAATGGATACGGACGTTAATCGTCTCGAGTTAAGTTAGAACTAGTATCAGCACCATCTTCATATAAAACGTAACCTTGCAATCCCCTCTGTAATCAACAATAACAAGAAAGATACAAAACAAAACAAATGAATATTTGAAGAAGTTAAAATAAAAAAAAACAGAAATGTGAATTTAAAAAATCAAAAGAATCATGAAAACAGGGATGGAAACTTCAATACAAAAGAAAAGAACTTCAATACAAATTGTAATAAATGGTCAGGAACACAACGTAAAAATCGAAAGAAACAACACAAATGTAATCTGGATCAAAATAAACAAAAGAAGTCCAATAAGCATCATAATAAAAAAGAGAAAGGATAAGGATCATAACAAACGAAACCGGAGTATTATCGACCATAACAACAAAAGACAATAGACTTAAAAGTAAATAGTTTTGGGTAACTCTGAATACCAGTGTTTAATACTTATTAAAACTTGTCCTTTTAGTTTTAATAGGGTACTTTTCATAAACAAAAGAAATAAAGACTTTAACGTAAACAAAAATATTAGCACCGACAGTTTAATCTAAAACATAAATACAAAAAATATTCAATATAAATAAAGAATATAAACACAAATTATGTAAAAAATATAAACAAACATCCTTAATATATCTAAAAATGCCCCCTATAGCAGATTCTCCTGAACGTCGAGCGAATTTCTCGATCGCTCGCTAATCGTAGGTGGCGCTCTGGTCGCTTTAATTGAATTTCTTGCAACGTCAAACAAAACCGAACAAAGCCTAAGAAAGCGTGATGGATGCGCAACCATCAGCATCATTGACGTTTCGCCGCGTGGAAAATGCACGGCTGGTAGAAATTCGCGCGTAATCGTATATCTTGTTAGGTTGTCGAACGCGCATCGATCGCCGGGCACTCCATTATGAGGTCGAGTTATCGCGTCTGTCGCGGCGCTTCGCTAACGAACGGTCTAATTGTTCTCGACGCTTACACTGCCGTTCCATTTTTGTCCGTTACAACGCCAAGAACCGCGTCGGGGCACCGAAAACCGCGTCGATACTTGTTGCAACTGCGTACGACAGGCAATATGACCCAGCTTTTAATGTCGAAAAAAGAGTCAAAGTTCCCGAGAAAAAGGATGAAAAGTATAAACGATTATTGTTGTTTTTAGGTTAGATTGGTAAAGTAACAAGTATTTTACGGTTAGAAGGTGGATACTTGTCAGTTTTAGGTTAAACTGGAAAAATAGTTGTTGTTTCGAGGTTAGACATTTTGAATGACAGGTACTTTAAGGTTCGAAGCTAGGTGCTAATTCGAGAATATCAAAAATCGAAAGTAAATCGTTGTCGCATAATATCGAAATCGGAAACAATCGATGCCAAATACTATCGAAATCGAAAACAATCGATTTCGTAAACTATCGAAATCGAAAACAATCGATTTCGTAAACTATCGAAATCGATTTCGTATACTATCGAAATCGAAAACAATTGATGCGGTATACTATCAGGGTCGATAGCGTGTGCTATCGAAATCGAAAACAATCGATCTCCTATATTATCGAAATCCAAAACAATCAATCTCGTATACTTTCGAATTAAAAAACTATCGAAATCTTATATATTATCGAAATCGAAAATCGATCGATATAATATCGAGATCAAACTCGAGCATTATCGAAATCGAGAAAGTAATCGCGATAGATCGAAATTCCATACCATTTTTCGAACAAACCAATCGACCACTGTCAGTTCCGCGGGTCGACTTTTGCTTTTCGCAATGAGTGACTCGGTGAAATTTTAATTACGCTCCATTACGGCCGCGCATTACGGCCGACTTGGGCCATTTTTTCGTCGCTCGAAAGACGAGCATCAGCGTGACGGTGCAGCTGTAATGAGTGTCGCTGCGCAAGATTAAAGTTCCAGAAAGGCGGACTCACGGTTTTCACTCGGCGAACTTTTTTAACTCCGGCGAA
This sequence comes from Ceratoteleas bidentatus, assembly GCA_022817645.1. Classification (NCBI taxonomy): domain Eukaryota; kingdom Metazoa; phylum Arthropoda; class Insecta; order Hymenoptera; family Scelionidae; genus Ceratoteleas; species Ceratoteleas bidentatus. The sequence goes on along the minus strand of JABFPB010008121.1, from coordinate 7,980 downwards.
TTCCCGCGCGCTCGCGCGCTCATAAACGTAATCATTGTGCTCCACTTCCCCGGGCCTCGTATTTTCATCTTCACACATTAGAAAACCTTTCGTCTTATCAGACGCCATCGGAAACGACGAGCACTTTTTGCCTAACTGGATTCGCACTTTCCATTACTGTGCGCCAGGTTCGAGATCCTGTTTTGTTTTCGAGAGGTATAAACGGAATTAAATATGTCCAAATATAGAACGATTTTGCTGATAAAATTACTAGTATTATACTAGTATTTGGTATATAATTATTTATATGATTTATTTGTAAGTTCAGTTTACGATTATATACTTTTGGTATACGTAAACCTTGCTAGTATCTGTCTAGTATTATGAAGAAAACGTGAGTTTCAACTAGTAATTTGCAGAGAATTCATCGGGTTTATTAGTATGTTTAATAAAGGTTTGGATACTTTCAGTTGACATAAAATTGTTTAGCATCTTATTATTCTGAAAAGAATGAGCAAATATCATGAGAATTATTTCAGTATTATGAAATAATGCTAGTATTCACCAAAATTTCATCATTATGTCGGTTTACTTCACTCTTAATTTTACAATATCAAGAGACACGGTAGGGTCTCTGGCAAAGTACAATAAGTGTACATGTCGAAGATAGACTCTTATCCCGAGTTACTTCTCATCATATTTCAACCATACTTTCAATTAATTACTAGTATATCATCAAAATACTTGGACCATACTATCTATATCTATGTTCACATCGCTTTCACGAACGATTTCCAAAAAGGCAAATCCTTTCATTGGATTTGCAATGAAAGTTGCAGCCCGCATCGCGATCGCAGACGCGTGTTACATTTGCGTGGCCGATTCTTTTATCAGCTGCATCATCAAATTCATAAATCTCGCAAGCGATACGTGCTCACAACTCGCAATCTCGGATCCCGCAGCCTACTCTCCCGCGATTGTTCACCATGAAAGACACAAAGCAGCCGAAAACAACATTGATACGCGCAAAGCAAACCTTCGAGATTTCCCGGACCGCGACTGTTTTCACGTCGGACGGCAAAGAATATGCGGTATTATAACTTCTTTCCTATCTCGGACGTTTTTTCGATGGTTCGCTTATCGTCAATGTGAATTTTATAACTTGTTTTGATCGAGGGAAAATGCAGAGGAAAGGTGGATGAAAGATTGCAATGAGTTTCTAGTATGTGTTAATGTACTAGAAACTTAAAGATTGTGTATCATTTCAGTACTATATCCTAACATTTTCAATCATACCAATATTTGTCTAATTGTTACCTGATGCGTAAACAAAATATTTATAGTTTAATATCAGACTTTATTGTAAGTATCTCAAACTCTTGCCATCCTTATAAAAAAAAATCTAGACGAAAGATTGCAGCGAGTTTGCGAAGTAATGATTCGGTGGGAAAGTGTGTTTTTTGACGTTCCCAACTTCAAAAAACAATTTGCGCAATACGAAAACATTGCCCGCTTTATTAAGTCGCGCGAATAGTTGAGAGGTTCGAGTCCCGATGTACTTTGCAGAATTCGGGCGATCATATTCGAAATGAAATTCTGCGACACCGTAGCGAAATGTTTCGTCCATTTTTTTTCGCCGAAGTCGTCTTGGGGAATGCGGCTTATTAGTTTCGAACCAAATATACGAAAAAGAAGTATGAAAGGCGGAAAGAAATAATATGGAAACAGCGGCAAAATACGAACCAAAAATATAGTATTTTTAGAGAGGAATATAAAAAGTACTTGGTTTGAGGTTAAAAATGTGTATCAACAAGTATTTTAGTTCTAGACCGAGATTGTTGTTGGTTTAATGGTATTTTTCCTCCCCGTGTAACCTATAAGTTCTAAACTAAAAATTTTCAGTTTAGACCAAATATTGGCATAACCTCAAACTGATGATGATTTTTAGGATAAGAAATCATCGAAATTAACGGTGTGCCGGAATGAATAATGCCGCGTTTTCATGTAAATTTATGGAATTCATTCAATGTGCGTGATTAGTGCATCGATTATTTTGCATTACACTGCATCAATAACGGACGGTCACATTAAATACTAGATTAATTCGGGGTATGCCATTGCGCGGCGACCCATCGGAAAATCTATTGCGCAGACTATTGCTTCCCAGGGATGACATCCCGTAATTGCGTGGCAATAAAACATTAAAATTCCGGCCGGCACCCGAGCGCCATCTAGAATTGCATTTCAGACTGCGGATAGCGAATTCTGTATATAATTATTTGCATAGTTACAAAATTTCGTGGTTACATTATACGGTCCAAGTGCCTCCGAGGTTCGAGGAAATAACACATTTGTCGACGAAAGTCGTCCGGTATGAGTTCTTAGACGAGTTTTTCATTTTTTCGAGGAAACGACAAATGTCGGAAAAATGTCATGGATGACGTAAAAGTCGAGAATCAAAACAAATGAAAATAAAGGTCAAAAGTAGTCAACAGGACAATGTAAAGAAAACAAAACAAAAAAACAAAAATAAACATCACGTTGAAACAAGCATTCAAAACGAGCAGTTCAAAAAACTATATATGAGCCAGCTAAAATAGACATATTTAGCCACATCTGCCAACTTACAAGCCCATATATGTTTATTTGTATGGTAAAAGTTCAAAATGACAAAAGTTAAAGTCGAGGGTATAAACAAACATAAAAAATAAGGGAGCAAACATACGATCCAAATAACCTTCGTTTCAAAACAAGTAAAAAATAAATAAAGAAAAAAGTAAACAATGTTATAAACAAAATAAGTGTGGTTTAGAAAAAAATTAATATGGAGCAAAACGTAAAAAATGAGGTGATTGAAAACTGGGTTAATAAACATATTTGACATTTATATATTTTTCATTTTTTTGTATCATGGATGTATTAATTGAATTGATCTCTCTGCCATTATTTTATTTTTGCTAATGTTAATTGAAATTAACTCGCGTTTGATGCTGCATTTTCTGAATTTACATGCATATTATGCGCAAACAGTTATTAAATGTAATAACGTATTGCATTAAATACGAGAAATTGCTTTTATTAGCGATGAAAAGAGCAGTTACTGCAATAAAAAAGCTTACTTGAAACTCCACTAATTAAATGGAATGAGAATTCATCGCCAACTACAATAAAGTCATTAAACAATTTCCATTAAGAGATACCGATTTTGTAAAACATAATTCTCGGTTTCCGAACGGAAAATATTTGTAGTTATATAAATAGGGGTGTTAACGATTTACGAGAAGAAAGCTTTATCGAAAACAATTAGCAACTTTTGCAGAAACAAATAAGTAGATTACAGATATTGAGGCTAGAAATAAAACGACCAAAATATAATGAAAACCAGCAGAAATGCAAACACAATACGGATTAAAATAAACAAAATGGTATACTTCAGACAAGACCAAAATAAATGGTCAATATAATTAACGAAATAGATCGATGGTTAGGAAACACAAATACCACGTTATAAACAAACATAGCTTAATGTACACAATAAAATAAAAAAACAGAACAAACCGACGAATTATTGATTAAATACGTTCAAATTACCTTATTTGGAATTAGATATCCATTAATGATCTGAATGCAAACATGACTATATTTCGAGCGTTTCGAAAAATTCGAATTTTTTTGGTAAATTTTGAGTTTTCAAAACTCAAAATTTACCAAATTTTGATAAATTGTGGCATAGAACAAAAAGTAAACAAATATAAAAAGAGAAACAAAACATAAACAAGATCTTTGACCTACAAATGAAAGCAAATCAAAACAAAAACAAACAAGGTTTCTCTAACGTTCTCTACCAAAACAAAGACAGCATAAACAACGGAATCCAAGGACGAAACATGTCGTGCGTGATTCGATTTATCGTACGATAACTCGCTAACCCAAAATTAACCTCAGCTCGAAATTTAATTAGCTGGTTCGCAACTTTACTGATATCTTTCGCGGCCGAACACTTAGCGCGCTGTAATCCGAGGCATCCCGCGCAAAATTCGAAACGTAGCGCAACTTCGACCCCGAAAGCACGATGTGTAACAATGCCAGTGAGTGTCGACGTGCGTGTTTACAGCATGTACGCGCTTAGGGCTTCGAACACTAATTTATCATAAGCAGAGACCTCACATGAGACAATCTAAACTGGTTTAACTTTTGATGGAAATTGTTCGGATCGGTGTGTGGAATTAGGAAGTCGTTTAGTTTGAGTACCCACACGAATAAAGGTGAAACTCGCAGACTATTCCCCAGCAGATTATTCGAAAAACAGCGGTTCTCAACCGAAATCAAAATTTAGATAGAATCTTTTTTGAGTCCTATCAAACGCTACAAATTGTAAAGGATTTTCTATATTGGTTTTTGATATCGGTTGAGAACCGCTGCTTTTCGAATAGTCTGCTGGGGAGTAGTCTGCCAGCTTCACCTTCATCCCATACGACAATGTTTGGAGTAATTTAAAAAATAGCCGATTTCAGCGATTTTCGAAAAAAGGTATTTTTGAACTTTTTGACATGCACCACTGAATTTGAAATAAGAAATCGTAAAGTTTGAGTACCCACACGACCATGTTTTTAGCAGTGAGTTAAATTTTTATATGTTTCAAAACTGGAAATGTGGGATTTTTGAGTTTTTGAAAGTTCTTCAAAGATGGTCGTGTTTGTTCTCAAATTAAAGGATTTTTTTTACTGGAAGAGGATAGTATGAACAAATTTCACAAAAATCAGTCGGTTTCGAGTAATGAGTTAAAAAGCGTCTTGCATTTTTTTTATGACTGAATTCTGGTCTCTGATTGTAAATGTGTTTTGAATTTCGCGCCGGCCGGCATTTGCGGCAAAAAAAATTAGTTTTATTTTTAAACATTCTCAAAAACAGTCAAACCCAAAAATGTATATAAAGATCAACATTTGTCGAAAAATTAGCGAATCCTAAAATAGTTTAAACAAATTTCATGTCACTTAAAAAATTCTCGTAAACTCTCAGATTCTTACACATTTTCTCACAACTTAGTTTCCCCTAATCTAATTGTGTATTCGATCCCAAGTTAAAAAAAATTAAACATTAAAATTAAAACAATCGCTATTTTTGATGATCTGCTGACAGTTAAGACAGTATTCTGTTTCAATATTCGCGACACAGGAATCGAGTAAGTAAACGTCGCGTAAGATAAATGTCTTAATTTCAATCAACCAAGGGGAAATGTACGATGTACCACGGTCCGACGTTTTTCGATTATCCCGAGAAACGTTGTGTCAACTGGTTATGGTTGCAGAAAATAGATTTCAGGAAACATTACAGGATCGACGAAATGGTTCTGTTTTTAAGGTTTTTTTAAAATTATTGTCACAGCGTCTCATAAAATCTCATATATCTCTAAGTCTTATCAAAATTTTAGTTCTTTGGTTTTTGTAGAACTCAGTTCATGAGATCATACTTAGGTCTTTTTTACAATAAAGTCTCAACACTTAATTATTAAACCTCACAAGTTACATTTATTATGAGACAATTTATGTTATTACAATTTAGGTTATTAATACTAAATGTTGAATTTTTATATGCTTCCCATAATTTTATGGAATTTTAGACATTTTAAATGTTACACGATATGACTTTTCTCAAGATCCGTCTGATTCAACATTTCATATTTCCTCATCTCTGATTTCCATGAAACATTTATTCTTATAGGATATTATGAGTTTTATTCAAATTTAAGTAATTCATAATTTCTCAGATATTCTGAGACCTAGGAGACCCGCGATTAAATCGTATGTCATGAATTACACGGTCATTAAAAATGTTTTAGCTTGGGATGATTTATGAGTATTATAAGATCTCGCAAAATTCCATAAAAAATGTTTTCTAAGACTTTCGAAAAAATTAATCAAAATACGTCGATTTCTTATTGAAGGTGTTTAAAACATGCAAACTCTCCAAATTATTCTCAATTTACATTGAAAGTACGCCCAACCACGACATTTATTGCAGACAATAAATATCCGTTTTTCGGAACGACGTCTCCGCGAAATTCTTCGCGATACTTCGGGACTGTAATTAAACCGTTTCGACTCCCATTTTCGCGACGAAAACACCTGGAAACACGAAGGCAATAATTTTTACTTCGTTCTGCCAGTCCCACCGGTTTTTCGCTTTTTTCCGCGAATCTTTGTAAAACGGGTCATTAAACCGTCAAAATGAAATTCATTGGCCGCTGTAACTCATCTGTTTCCATCGCGGTCAAACGGCATCTGGAAATTAAAACGTCCGAAATGAGATTCCCGTGTAATTACTTTCGAGCCATCGATTTTCGTTTAATTCTGTTTCCAAATCCGAGACGAAATAGCCGGCTGATCCTCAAAGCAAAGAAGAACTGTAACTTTTTTTGCAATTTTTAACACTGACCTAAATATAAAGGATATTGCGTTCCTGCTCGTCACTTCACAATTGGACATTAAGATCAATATGCTCACTGGTCGTCACTTTTATTAACTGTAGAAACTCCCTTCGTTGTTTGTTCTCCGACGGCAAAAAGCCCGAGTCCTTTTTTAAACTGTTTTCCCAACGATGAAGGGTAAAATTGAAAGTTAATGTTCGTGGTGTTTTATTCATTGCCGGTTTAATTGTAGTAAGAATTGCGAGGTTGTTTGCAAAGAATTTGAGGAAAAGTTACAGGTTTGTTAAGTCTCATAGAGATTTTTAAGGTCTCATAAACTTTCTCAGAAGTCTCATAACATTTCTCAGAAGTCTCATAGCGTTTCTCAGAAGACTCATAACATTTCTCAGAAGTCTCATAAAATCTACAGCGAAAAATGTCGAAGGACTTCTTATGAGATAAAATTTAAAGTCTCATAACAAGTCTCTACGATTCTGTGTGAGTTTATTTGAGATCTTAGAAGAAATGGTCTAAAGAAGAAACTTTGATAAAATATCTTAAAAGTCTCAAAAAGAAGAGTTACTCGTTACGTTATTGTCTGAGGTCTCATAATAAGTCAACCAACTTGTTTGAGGTCTCAGAAATTATTGTCTCACAGATTATCTCAAAAAGTGATATATAATCAAACATGACGACTCACAAATTTTACCAGTGACTTTTTTGGTTTCAGAAACATTGAATTAACATTGAAAGAACATTTCTCACAAAGGTTCAAATATTATCTCACAACTCTCTTAACCGAATTTCGACTAAAAATGAAATTAAAATTGAAAAACGTGTTAAAGCGTTAACCTCCTCATATTTCTTAGATTTCTCAGAAAAGTCTCATAATCTCATTATATGTGAGATTATGAGATTTTTCTTATAAAATATTCAAAATCTCGTCAAATATTCGAAATTTCTCACAAAATTTGACAAACTGCCGCCTTTCGAGAAATCTACTAATTTAAACGTTATGTTTCGCAGCATTCTGCGCGAAACTCCAAGTCGTCGGAAACGCGACTCGGCGCACGTCAGTTGTCGCGCAAGTTTTTTTTATTTTGGTGCAGCCATTCGTCAAAATCCGCATGCCACCGGTTATTACGCGTCGCGACAAATCACGAGTCGCGTGAAAATTGATCATTGCGGCTGATGCTGTCCCATTTAGTTACATGTCGTCGTGTGTAATTTGTCACGAAGAGGGGAGAGGGGGCAATGTAACTGCAGAGAAATTATTTCTTGCATCGTAATTTGTAGTTTTCTTCCTTTTGAGACTATTGAGAATCTGTATGAAAACTGGCAACAGATTGTGTCAATATTTGAAATATCATGGTTTTCAAATTTGCTTTCTTAAACTTGAATAGGGAAAACTTAGAAGGGATCATTTATGAGACTCAATTTATGATGTCATTTATGATATCATAAACTGAGTCTCATAAATGATTCCTAAATTCGATTCCTCAGACCTGGAAATATTCCTATCACGAGACTTATGAGACTTTTAACGTCACTTCTATGAGATACACAATTTTTTTTCTTACATCACTTAAATTTAT
>JABFPB010008120.1:0-10416 GCA_022817645.1 Ceratoteleas bidentatus | reverse complement strand
CTGCCCTGGCTGTTGGCGTCGATGCCGCTGTCGCCCTCCTCCTTGTCCTGGTCGTCGCCCGGGCTGCGGTTCACCGAGGACGACGCGCTGTCCGCGCGCTCCCCGTTGTCCGCGGTCTCGCGGTCGCTGTCGTCGTTGCGCTCGGCCACCCGTTGCTCCTCCTCTTTCTCCGCGGGCTTCTCCTCGTGCTCCGCCCGGTCGGCCTCGCACGCGCTCTCGTTCTTCTTATTCTCCTCGTGCAGCTTCCGCTTCTCCTCCTTCTTCTCTAGCTTTTTCTTCTTCTTGCGCTCGCGCCTGCGCGCCGCCGCGGCCTTCTTCGACTCCTCGCGCACCTTCTCCATGTCCAGCTCCTCGAGCAGGATCGTGGCGTTCTGGTTCGCCTTCGCGGCCTGCGTCTCCTTCGCTGCGCGGATCAGCTTCGTGCACTCCTGACACTTGTCCAGCAGTTCCTTGTCGTTGATGGTCGTGACGTACCTCGTCATCTCCTGGTCACTCGGGAACTGCGTCACGTGGTTCACCATCCATTTCACGGCCTTGATGTGACCCTTGCGGAAGGCCGCCATTAAACAGGACACCTGAGGGAGAGAAAGGATTTTGAAAAAGGGGGTTTATATTCGAGAGTTAGAAAAGAATTATGGTTATCAATGACTAAAATAATTGACTGAAATGAAAATTTTGAATGAAATCACGATTTAAAACAGCTGTTTAAATCGCATGATCAAAATCATGTCAATCCTGTTGCAGGGATATTGTTTGGAACTCACTTTTCGATTATCTTGCGAGTCAATGTCGGCTCCTGAGTGAAAGAGTATGTCCACGACATTCAAGTGACCGCCATTAGCCGCCAACCACAACGGACTGTTACCCTTCTTGTTTTTCACTTCAACTTGCGCGCCCCTAAAATCACGAAGATTATCGTGTCATTTGTTATTGGCTTAAACGAATACATCCTACAGTTCGGCATTGATTAAGATGAAAAACGCACTTGTTTAACAACAATTCTACAAAGCGGCAGTGACCCTTGTCCGCGGCGATGGTTAAAGCTGTGTCTCGAGATGATGGCACTGGCGTCGCATTCACGTCAGCCCCCTTCGCTAGCAACACACGACCCACCTCGACATATCCGCCACTCGCCGCTTCCATCAAAGGTGTCAGTCCAGTCTGATAAGAAACAAGCGACCATAAAATTTAATGAATTTGTATAACAAAGTGACCATTTGCAATATTAAATAGAATTTCCTGACCTCAAAATTCCCTAACTAAATTTTTTTTTAATTAACCAAAGATCATAAGTTCTTATTATCGAAGGAAAATTTCTTTATGTTAATGATTTCATTGATGTTATTTTTATTAATAATTGTTACTTAAAAAATTTGAATATTTGGAAAAATGTCATTGAAAAATCAAAATCCCTCTTATTATTTTATTAGATTTATCTTTGGTTCTAAAATAAATAAAAATTCCATCATTTCCATCACATTTCCCTGACATTTTTCGGATTTCATGGTTTTCCTCAGTGAATCGTCGCAATACTTATCCATAAACAAATTTCTGATATCCCACCTTTGCACGGTGTTCGACGTTAGCCTTCCGGTCAAGCAGGAGACTAACAACCTCGTGCCTCCCTTGAAAGCATGCAAGGGTGAGCGCCGTATTTCGGTTGGTCTCAATTTGAGCGTTTATGTCGCTGCCCATGTCCAGAAGCAATTTCACGGCAGCTGAAACAATCCGTCAAACATATACCATTGTCTCACAACTCGCATTGCTAAAACAGCAACGAACACGAATCGGGAATCGACGTGTATCGATGAAATCATCAAATACACGCCAGGCTCCAATTCGGAAACGGAAAATGGTCGGAGCGGTCGTTACCAGTATGCCCGTTCATGGCTGCAAGCATGAGGGGCGAAATTCCAAGTTTGGATCCAGTGCGCGAATTAATTTCCGCGCCATGACTCAGGAGCAGCTTGATGATGTTGACGTATCCTCCAGACGCGGCAAGACTCAACGGCGTGTAGTCCGAGACGTTGCGATGCTCCTTATTAGCTCCACGGTTCAACAGTAATTCTACTACTTCGTATCTGCCGCCACTGCACGCGAGGGACAGTGGGGTATCTTTTGTCCGCTCCGATTGTGCCTCAATGTCCGCGCCGTGGTTCAGCAGGATCTCGACGACCTTTTGGTGACCGGCGGTTGCAGCCAAAATCAACGGGGTGAAACCTTTTTTATCTCGGTGTTCTGCGAATTTCAGTATATTTAGTGATTTGTTCAAATTGGATTAGATTTCATGAGATGAACGTTTTCGTTCATTTTTTTAGTTCCGTTTTCGGACATTTTTTGACTTTTATTTTAGTACAAATGGAACATTTTTTTAATTAAAAATCAGATATTATCTGATTTCTTTTGGACATTGGATTCAAATGTATGGAACTCTGAATTTAATAAGTTTTATGACTGTGTGGTATTAAAGGGCAGAGGTTTTTGGGCATTACCAATATCAGCTCCACGACTGAGCAGTAGTTCGACGAGTTCGTCATGTCCACCGGCACAGGCTAACGTTAAGGCAGTATCGTGGTTGCTGTCTGTTTCTGAATCGACGTCCATGCAAGATGGAGGTGGCTTATTCGCTCCGTTGGCTTGGTTCGGTTGGGGACCATTGGCTGCAGCAGCGATGTTGTTTTGATATGGTCCTACAACTTAAATGTTAGTAAATGTTATCCTAAAAGATGATCGATTAAGTAATTAATCGACTATGTCATGCCTCTAATGTACATTCAACTTAAACCTTAGAAAATTAAGGTTTTATTTATTTTTTTTATGGTAAATTATTAGGATCTGGGAACATGGCATAATAGAGTACAGACAAAAAACGATATAGTACAACTTTGAATTTTTTGTAAAGAATAACGAATTGATATTTATAATTTTCACGAGTCATCTTGATTGGTAGACATTTTTAATCATTACAACATATTCACAGCAAAATTAGGAAAAATGAGGAACTCTTTATTCTTGGATTACTTAAATGAAATGAAATTAAATCAAATCCAATTAATCTAATTGGATTTACTTTGCTCCTTCTCTAACTCTCTTTCTGTACATTGATATCTCTCTGTTTATTCTATTTTACCAGTTCCTCCCACATGCATCACCAGTAAGATCCTAACAAAGCTATGACAATATCTGCCAATTTTCCGTAGACCTAAACCCAAAACAAAATGCCCATCCCCTACCGATAGCCGGATCCATTTGAAAGTTCTGCGGCGGGTAGTTGGACGTGAGCTGCTGGATGTTGGCGATCGCGAGCTGCTGGCAAGTCTGCTGCGGCTGTTGCGCCTGCGCCTGCTGCTGCTGCTGCACCGGCTGCGGCTGCGGCTGCTGCGCCTGCGGCTGCGGTTGCGGCTGCGGCGCCGCCGGCTGCTGCGGCGCTTGCTGCTGCTGCTGCGGCAGCAGCGGGTACCGGGTCTTCTTAGCCTTGACCACCGGCGCGGTGTACACCTGCTTCTTCTCGTTCATCGCGACGCTCGCGGCGATGCCCGCGGCGAACGCCGCCGCCACCGAGGCCGACGCGGTCGTGGACGGCGCCTGCGTCTGCGTCGCGACCTGCACCTGGTTCGTGCCGTTGCACACATTGCTCGTCGTCGGCACATACTCCGCACTAGGCTGTGCCAGGTTCTCGCCGATCCCCGTCGGGTCCAGCACCGATGGCAGGTTCTGGATCGGAAGTTCTGAAAACGAAAACGAGTCTCCTTTTCACCAACATCGAATGCGAGGACAACGACGGACAAACAACGACAAACGTCGGAGGGAACATGATCTATGACAAACAGTGAATCACGGGACGGACGACCAATGGGCGCAGTCGAAGGTTGCGAAGACGTAGGGACTGAACCGAGATGGCGCCTCGACTCGTCGTTTCGAGGGTTCGCTTCCTGAACTGTTCCGTTCGAGTCGTGCTTCTCATTGACCATTGACCATACTGACTGACCGTTCGCCGATGATTTCGCATTGATCATTTCTCATAGACCGTTCGTCGTCGTTGTCGCGATTTCGCGAAAGGTCGCGATTATTGTGTTAAGGGAAACTAACTGCCAAGCGCGAGCAGACCCTCCCGAAAGCCCTCGTTGTAGATGTCCAGGAGCTCACGCTGCCGCGGTCGCGTCTGCAGCGCCGCCGAGATGTCCGCGTGCAGCTGCATCACGGTGTTGGTCACCTGCTGCGGCGACATGCTCACTGACGACACCGACGACACCGGGATCGCGTAGTACTCCTGCGCACCGCCGTCTAGTGGCGCCACCTGCTGCGTCGGCTGCTGCTCGATCGCGTCGCCCGGCGACTGCTCTTCCACCACTTCCGCGTCCAAGGTCTCGCAAATCTCGAGCTTCTTCAGGTCGAGCTTCTCGGCTTCCTCTGTTGCTGGTCGAAATGGAGGAACGGTCAATGAACGATCAACGAGGAACAATCAATGTAAATCAGTCAGCGATTTTAGTTGGGGTGGGGGTGGGGGGAGGAGGTGTTATTGGTGAGAAATGATCAATGAGGAGGTGGGGCGGTCGACGCCTTTGCTGGTGACTGCTGTAGAAAGGTCGACTTGATTCGTCGTTTGGTGTTATGGACACTCGCGGAGAAGAGGGAGCGAGACTCCACGTCAAGTGTGAGTTGATGCAAACGGCCGAGTCGAGGCAATCGGGTGGTGGTTATTGACTTGTCAGTAGATTACTTTCGAGGTGACTGAGGGGGGGAGGTGGGATGGGGTGGGGGTTAATGATTTGAAACAGCAGATGAACGGAGTCGAATTGAGCAATAACACTTCAGGGTTCCTTCTTTTAACTAATTTTTGATAATGAGGTGGGGGATATCTTTTGTTCGGTGATCATCAAAAGCGCTAGTTTCAGCTTCAAAATACATATGAAAATTTAAGGGGACCGTCTGATGCTTTTTGACGAAAAACAGGTTTTTTGACAAATTTTGTTTTATTGCATATTCTAATACTTTGATAAGTGCTCTATAATATGAATTTAAAAACACATGAACTCGAATATCTGGAAAACTTTTTCTGCAGAAATTGTTAAGTTTAAAAAGTTCAAGTTGTATTGAATTTGATCCCATTTTGATGTAGTTTTCGTTAAAATGTTTAGAATTTAATAATGAATAGACTGGTCAGACAGAATTTTGATTGTTTAATTTAAAAAAAAATTATTCATGTTAATTAAAAAATAAAAAAAAACTCGAAAAAACCCCTATTTTTGGCCTGTTTGTGACATTCGTTCATAAAGTCGTGGATTGCCAGAAAACTATAAATGCCATCAAAATTTTGTCTGACAGATTTGTTCAAAACTGAATTCCGAACATTTTGGCGCAAACTAAATTGAAGTTGAATGAAAATTGATGCACCCTTAACTTTTTAAAAATGCCCTACATTTGATTAATTATTGACAAATATATGATTTGTTTAAACTTTTTTTGCAACAAACGAGTTAACTTGCGTTTTCTATCCATTGATATCTCTTTGCAAAACAAATTTCATAAAAATCGGTCGAATAGTTAAGATATTAGCCATTTTACCAGACGATCCCCTTAATTTCAATTTTTGCAATTTAAATGTGATATTTCACCTTAATTTTACGTTAGAAATATTCTTCAATAGAAATAGAGAATATTTATATAGAAATACAGAAGTACATTTTTTAAACTTTAAACTGAAATATTTCAAAATCACAAAAAGTGACTTTACTGGTTTTTCTTCAAAACCACCGATTAATCTATTTGCATTTCCTTATCTGATGGTCTTTTGTAATTGGTTGGCGCTTATGATGAGACTGTGCTGGCCGCTTTTGATGACATCGAATAAAGGTCATTGGTGCTTTTAATATTCAGTCTTTGTCTTTCTGTTATTAGGGTGGATTAAAATTTTGTTTGTAAAATCATTGCAATCGATGAAGTAGAACTCTTGAATCCTCAAATCGTTAGTCTGAACAGTTATTGCAAAGTTTGTGAAAGCTCCTCTCCTGGGTAACAAGCGCCTTAACATTACTTACAAACAATTTCCCACAAATAACACATTACTCACTTTCTCGTTCATCTTCCTAGACATAAATCCAGACACACCTTACACTAATAATCGTCACATCCACGAATTCAATCAACCCAATCCCCTTCCCCCCATCTGCTCCAAAAATTCCTCCTCCCCTCCTCATTCCCCTCCAATCTCTTCTTCCCAACCACCGACCGCGCCTCAATATCGACTGCTCGCATTGATCATTTCTTAGCGAAAGAAAGAGTTTTACCGGTGGGGATATCGTCAAAGTTAATGGACCGGAATATGTCGACCGCCTCGTCGATCGGGATCTGAGTGCCGTCCTCGAGTTTGAGCATTCGCTCGTCCGAGCTGAGGGACTTAGCCTTTTGCGCTGCGGCAAAGAACGGGCAAGTGCCGTCGCGGTGGTATCTCATGTCAGACTCCATCGGGTCCAGGGTCAGGTTCTGCTGCTGCTGCGCTTGCTGGATCTACAACGGACAAACGATCAGTCGTCAACCACCGGCGGTCGGATACTCGCGCAGCTTCCAAAACAACCAAAGAAGTTTGAACAAAATAATAAAGCAGCAACATTATCAACAAAGCAAGCAAACACGCGGAAAAAGGGGGCCGGCTCGTTCCAGGCCGAGAGAGGGGGTTCCGAGACAGGCCGAGGGTTTGGCTTGTACCTGTCCGTGGAGATAGTGGCTGTGGGTTGGGTGCGAGTCGAGGTGCGCCAACAGCTGACTCGCTCCAGTGCCAACCAAAATTCGACTCTGCAGCGGTTGCTGTTGCTGATATTGTTGCTGCTGTTGCTGCTGTTGTTGTTGCTGTTGTTGATGCTGCTGCTGCTGTTGTTGCAGCTGCTGCTGAACCTGCGCGTGTCAAGGCAAACAAACGTTCTTTCACGACTAGGTTTGCTTTGGAATACTTTTCGGACAATTAATTAATAGCGAGTTTGCGAGCTTCGTTAGGGAGAGGAAGATAGACGGTCCGGGTGGCGACAAGGGCGACCTCTGGACGGACAAGTTGGGCACCAGCGTTGGTACAATTTTTGTATCAAAGCTGGGCTTCTAAGGTGGCAGTCGTGCGTTCAGGATATGGGAGTGGAACAGCGAAAGTGACGCCATCTGTGATTGAATGCCATTTTACGCGGATTTGGGTGTATGGATGACGTCGACTGGTAATAATGTTGCACTCGCCATATCCTGAGCAGTTCTAGAACCACTCTCTGGATAGTCTATACCCGTACCTGGTCCAGTTCCAGTTCGAGCTGCAGCTTCTGACTGAAGTGGTGGATCTGCCCCAGGTCGCAGTTTGATCGGTTCTTCTCAAGGATTTTCTTTTGTTGTTCTGTTACAAGCAAATTCATTTGGTTAGACGGAGGACAGTGAGGGGTTCACTCGTAGAAACGTCTTTTCGATCAGAGTAAGACCCTTTTTTATTTAAGGCAATATTCTTTTTGGCTATTTTGTAAAGATTTTTTTTTTGTAAAGATTTTGACCGAGTGTCCACTGGACACTCAATCCAAATATAACATTTTCTTCAAAAAGACAGTTTCTTCCACTCAAATCGTCAATTTCCACGAGTGTTGTATCTTCGACCCTTAGTTCCCTTGCGATGCTCACTCTCTTTTTTGTGCACCGGTTTGAGTTTGGCTCGGTCGCTGATGGCGGTGTTCTGGCTGACGTCGCTGCTGGTCGTGATGGTCTGCGACGAGGTGGCGCTGCTCGCCAATGTCGCGATGGTCACGCCGGCGCTCGCGGGTGTCGCAGTGGTAGCGCTGGTCGCGGTCGGCGCGATGGCGGCGCTGGTGACCGGCACGAACGCTGCCGCGATCAGCTCGCTCGAGCCGACGATGCTCTCGAGCGACGTCAGCGGCAGCGTCGTCGTCACCGACGACAGCGGGTGCAGCGTCTCCGGCAGACTGTCCTCCAACAGGCGCTGCTGCTGCTGCTTCAGCTTCTCGTTGCGTTCGATAATGTTCACGCCCATGCAGAAGCCCTTGTAGTAGGACATCGCCTGGCTCGGGGTCTGGTGCGCGAACAGCGCTTCGGGCAAAGAGTTACCGCAAACCATTCCTGCTAAAGTCACTGCATTAGTATCGGAAGCGATTTCTGGTGTCATTATGTGATGTGACAATGTCCTGAGATAAATTTGGAATGGGGTATAGGAAGTTCTGTTTTGTAGAGGAAGCAGGAAAATGTGTTTTTCTTGTACTTTTTGTGAGATTGTGTTGAGTTTGAAAGGAGACTTGTCTGCTTTGAGTTACGTAATGCACGGTTTTCAGTGATAAAACTGATGAATGAGAGAAAGTAAGGAAAAGCAAAGAGACCTTGGCCAATGAAATGTTATTCAAGATCCACTTCACTGAATAAAGTGTCAGGTCGCATTGTTTCTTTGTTTTCATTCTGAGAGAGGTGGAGAAGTACGAGGGAGGAGAATCTTGGCGATGACTGAAAAATGAATGGTTCATGAGGTTGTTTGGGATAAAAAATACCATGAGCGCTGGACGACGGCTGCGTTGGTAGATTGAGCAGTATGCTGTCCGGATCCGAGATCTCCTGCTGCATCGTGGCAATGTCAATGGACTCGACGGTGACTCCGGGACCCAGGAATATGTGACTCGCGTTCTTGTTCTGTAACTCTCGTTCCACCCTCTGTCAATTATTTAAAATCTCTCTTACTAAACTATTCTTAAACTAGACTCTGAAAACAAGTGCTTTCTTAGCAGACAATCACAGACACAGAAACAAGGACAGTCACAGACACGGAAACACAAATAAAAATAATAGTCTCGGATTCATTCACTCAGTTTACAAAGACACTTGTTTTTTCAGATGAACCACACTGGGAAGAATGAACCAGCGATGAGGAGCCATTTCAGTTTTC
This sequence comes from Ceratoteleas bidentatus, assembly GCA_022817645.1. Lineage (NCBI taxonomy): Eukaryota > Metazoa > Arthropoda > Insecta > Hymenoptera > Scelionidae > Ceratoteleas > Ceratoteleas bidentatus. The sequence goes on along the minus strand of JABFPB010008120.1, from coordinate 1,508 downwards.
ATTACCGATACCGATACTAATAGCTAACACTGCTGTTGTTGTGTTGGCTATCGTTGCAATTACAGTACTTTAAAACCAATAACAATCTTCTTTCAGTACAGTTTAAGGTAAAATTGGTTTTTACTGAAATAGTATTGTTGCTGGAATTGAAATACTGCAAAACGGTTCCAAAAGGGAGCATATTGGTTTGCGAAGTGTAGGAATTAGACGGATTGTCTATCTTTTCAAGGTTTTTGAATCGTAAAAATGATGTAGGGAACTGTAGAATATATGTTCATAAAAAGGAGAGAGTGGTCGCACATTGACAATACATGGACAAAACAGATTTAAAATACATTTTCAAACATAATTAGATGTGTTATAAATTCGCAAAAAATTGTGAAATTTGTTGCGATTATCACGTCTTGACACAATAGTAACAAGATGTTCCCTAAATCTCTGGAAAAAAATTCCCTTACATTTCCTTCTTTTTTTTCCGATTAAAAAAATAAAATAAAAAAATACTAAATTTTATTGTTTGGTTAATTTGTTGTAGGAAAAAAGCCATTTTATATTCTGAAAATTAAGAGTCGCTGTGGGAGATTTTCAGTGAAAATAGACAGAATTTCAGATTATTTGGTATCCTATTTTGCTCTACACGTAGCTGAACTCTTTGGTTCAATTTCAGAATATATATATCTTAGAACATAACTATACATCCAAATGCCATTGTGCAATTAGAATAGACTAATAATATGACAATGTCGACAACGAATCTAAGAAATATTTTCAATCAATGCCCATATATTTCCCTCATATCCCGCATTGTGGACACCCTGTAACAATGGTATATCAACCACCCAAAAACATTCGTACTACATAAAATATTGGGATTTATGATCACAAAACAAATTGGGATTTACGACAAAAACAAAACAAAAATAATCAACAAATAACACGTTACAATTCCAACAAATTCCATTAAGGTAGATTTCGTCTACCTAAAAACCGAGATATCCATTTGTGTTAACGAAACTATAGTTTCGAATATCTCGATTTCTATGTAAACAAATTGCCTGTAGAATTGGCAAATTAAACTACAGCATTCTAAGAACCCATCTTTACTTTTCATTAAATTCTTATTTTTTGGTAAATAACTATTCATGAATAATAAATGATTGAAAACTTGTTTTTCAAAATCAACTATAAAACATAAATCATTAAAATTCCACAATTATACTGGTATTCATCTAACAGAAAATTGACATTAATTGTACCAAGAACCAATCAAACTGCTATGAAAAAATAATATAACATACTCCAGTAATATTATTACATTTTCTCTTGGCACCCCAAATATACGTTCCTTCATAAGTCCTACCTTAATTCGTTCAATTTTTCTAAATAATGCAATTATTCTAATAAATTTTCTCCATAAATAATAGAATAATTACATTTAAGTTGGCATTCCATCAGCCCTTAATCAGTCATAAAAATCGACCGAATAACGAAATTCAAATTTACTTCAT
>JABFPB010008119.1:0-10416 GCA_022817645.1 Ceratoteleas bidentatus | reverse complement strand
CTCTGAAAGCGTCGACTAAACGCTACCGACCCAGATTTCGGTGCCGATACAGCGCTCTCCTATTTTCTGGACGCTTACTTTCTGGACCGTTGTAGGGACCCAGACAAAAATTTTGTCATTATTTAGGTTATGTTTATTTTTATGAATGAAAATGATGTATATTGGCAGTCGGTAAATGCGAAAGTTTAGGTACCGACTGAGTGGTTTTTCAGATGGCACTAGTGGGCAGTTCTGTTGGAGGAATGTGTACGTTTTTGTTGTGAAGTGTGTTTTGTTTATAAACCACGTGAAATCTTCGGGAAATTGTGGGGATTTGGAGGGGAAAATGGACGAAAGGGAGGAGTTTTCTTCGGAGAATCGTCGAAAATATGTCGGAGAGTTGGAGCGATTTATCGGAGACACTGAAAATGATTTGAGGAACATCGTCTGTCAATTGGGATGGACTGTTGAAAGTATTGACAAAGATGTATGTTTTGTTTACATTTGATTGTAGTAAATTGTCGTTTATTTACGATAAATTGTTGTCGTAAATGAAGATTATTAATTATTTCAAAACTATTCAGATTTGTTGTTAATTTATACTATTAATAACATATTTTAATTTTTTATTAATTTAATTAATATAACTGATTTAAATCAGCTTTGTTTTGAACAAAACAAAGTATCAGATTAAACAATTTTTTTCATTAAGATTTTCATTAACTCTAAAACTAATACATAAAACATTAAAAAAATATAATTTAATGAAAATTTATTGACTTTTATTTTTTTGCAGAGTGAAGAAATCATAGAATGCCCTTTTTTTCCATCGCACAGAATCCCTGTAAGAACACTGGACAAACATTTAGAGAAATGTCAGTGGAAAGCTGAAGGTTACAGCGAATCTGACAAACCATTTTCTATTCCATACACAAAATCAAACATTGCTTCAAGCGTCGTGTTTGGTAAATATTTCGCATTATAATTTTTTAGTTTTTTATTTAATCAATCAATTATTTATTAATGATTAATTAAAAATTAAATTTATTTAATTAATTTCATTCATAAAAATTGAATCAATTAAAAAATAATTTATTTTTAATTAGTTTATATTGATACATTGAATTCAACGTTAACATTTGTCATCTGTTTCTTTTTTTTAATTTCCAGATGAAGAATTGCAAGCAAAAATATTCCTGGAAGCAAAGCAAAAAGACCCTAATTTGAAGATTGGTAAGTTTCATTTCCGATTCATTTTCCTTCTGAAATTTAAATTTCCATCACATTGGAACATGTCAATCATTGTCCTATTTTTTACAGAATATATGTGGCGTTGGTTCATTATATCCTTTGTCATATCCTTTTACAATAACATTATTATAATTTGTGATTTCGCGAAAAAATACTTAGTTCAATATTTGTACAAAAGAGAATTACACATGTTAGGAGATGATCTGTCAGATGTATGTTACCGAACTAATGTATTTTAATCAATTTTAACAAAATTTATTAGCTAAAAGTTATTTTATTCTCCTAAAAATATCAATCATTTTTCCTAAAATAGGAGAATGTTGTGAAATAAATATTTTTATTCATTTAAAAATTGTGAATAACGAAAAATGAAAAATTATTCACCATTTACACATCATTCAAATTTAAAACGAATGCTGAATAAAAATGTGTTTATTCTAAGTAATTTTTTAATGAAGAATAAACATTTATTTGTCATTCATCTAATTTTTTAATATTATTTTTTCAATTTATTTCTTTTTTCCTTTTTATTTTTTTGTATTTTAAAAATGTTTTTATTGTTTTCCTAATCTTAATTCTAAAACCTTAAAATAAAAATATATTTTTAACAATTAATAATTAGTATTTAGTGATTAATAATTTTGATCAATTGTTAAAAAATTATATTAATTATTATTGTAATTCAATTTCTGCTTTTACATTTTATGGCAATCTTAGGTGTGGGAGACCAGTTAATTCCCCGCACTTCCGACAGGCTTTTCAGTGATTTCACATCTGATGAGCGTCGAGTGCTGTATGACTATGCTGTGTCCCATACAGTCAAACCCGATATTGGCAAAGATATTCCAGACCTGAAAGAGTTGTAAGTCTCAAACAGAGAAGGGAATCACCAATTATTCAATTACTCAACATAATGTTTAATTACTTAAAAAATATAAATGACGTATTTCTAAAGTCACTAAAATTTAAAAAAGCTAAAATTACCCATTAATTTTAGTTTATCAAATTTTAAAATGAAAATTTTATATTAATTTTACATTATTTAACTTTTTTTAATTTTAAAATTAAAAAGGAAATATTTTTATTAACTAAATTTCTTCCATTTAAAATTCGGTAAATTAACTTTAATATCACACTTTCCTCAAAACAAATAATTAATTTCCAATGCTCTGCTTTCAAATATCGTTATCTCAAACTCTACAACCCAAATAAACTAACCCAATGACTTTCACCCAGAAAAAATGAGTTGACTCTGAACGACACTTCTCCTCTGGAGCTGATGGTCCAGGAGCGAAACCTCAGACGTCGAAGAACTCGTCATCGGGGAGTTCATACGAACAAAAAGTCACAAGTTGAAATCCTCAGGGAAGTCATCGACCAGCAGATGGAGCTGTACACAGAGTTGGTTTATCAGAAGAATGGAGGGAGTGGGAAGAACGAACCAGTTGAGAACAGGGTGGAAGATAGGAAATCCTATATAAATCCGGAATATCGTCCAAAGACTGAGAAATATCAGGAGATGGGAAATGGGAAATCTTTTAGGGAATCCAGGATTTCTTCGAGGGAATGTGACAAGGAATCGAGGAGGAGTGAGAGAACTGAGGAGAAAACTGATTATAAGGAGAAGCATAGTCGTAGATCGAGATCGAAATCAAGATCTAAACTGAGATCGAGATCGAGGTCGAGATCGAGATCGAAACATAAGAAAAAGAGTAAACATCGATCTAAGGATCGCGAGGAGAGGAAAAAGAAGAAGAGGTCAAGGTCAAGGTCAAGGGAGAGAAGGAGACATAAAAGTCACAAAGAGAGGCGTTGATCTTAAATTGTTTTAGTTTGAAGATAAATTGAGCTTAGTGATATGTATTTTTGTGAATCTAATTTTGTATAAGTGTTGAATAATAAAGTTGCTAAAAGCTAAATATTAGTTCTCATTTAAAGGAAAAAACTATTATGCGATGAAAATTTCTATGAGAAGGTAAAATTGTTATGCGAAGGGAAAAATGTTATACGAATGGAAAGTATTATCTGAAGGAAAATTGTTACTTGAAGGAAAAGTTGTTATGTGAAGGAAAATTGTTATGCGAAGAGAACTGATACGCGAAGGGGAATTTGATATGTGAAGAAATTGGATGATGTATGTAAAGCTACACCTGGACTATATCAGGTCTTTCTGAGGCAAAAGGCTGAAAGTAATAAAATACTACTAATTTTCTCATTTTTGGGAAGGTTTCCTGGTGAAAATAAAAATCCCATTTCGTATATGATCGTGTATTTATCATTTTGCATATAATTCGAGTTTACACGTGACTCGGAAATAGAGTATCTTTATATATTGTCTTCGAATGCCATGGAAATGATACGAGAAGTGGTAATACTGTACATGGAATCTTCTCTTAATTAAATCTCTCCATTCACCAAGTCGTCCGAAAATCGCGAACGTCTCTTCGCTCAACGAAAAATCACAATTTTCGCGATTTTCGGTTCTTGCACCGTCTCCCTACTGAGAAAAAAGGTTTAATTTAATCAATTTAATTTCTTTGATTAAATAATAAATTTAATTTAATAAATTAAATTGAATGATTTATTTAATTTAATTTGAAACTAATATTAGATTTAATGTTAAAAATAATATCAAATTTAATCGATTAATTAATTAATTCACTTTTTATATATTCCAGTTGAAATACGAAATTTAATACCTATTCTATTATTATTTTATATCATATTATTTTATTTTCATGTCCTTACTTTATATTATATTGCATACTTCATTTAACACCCCCATTTTTTATAAACTCAATTTTATAATATCAGGACTTTTTGCAGCAAAGACTCAATATCAAATTAAATTGAACATCATTTTTCAGTAGGACTTCGCTCGCCAATACTATGGAAACGTGCATGCGTTCGGTTATAAATTTGCAGCCACGAGTTTCGCCTCGTTGTTTGATTAAGTTGCGACAGATACAACCTGCCAATCGCTACGGTGTAAGAAACGGGCCGACGCCTCGTCGCGCCCCCTGGCGCCGACCGAAGAAACTTAGGCACGTTGTACGACCTTGTCTTTTCTTTGACTACGAAACGGGACTAGTTACGTAAAAAACCGACTCGAACGGCAACCGCGTCTTTGGATTTGTACAAACAAGTCGTCGAATGCTAAAATTAAATAAATGCTCGGCTCGAAAATGTACAGGAAATCAACCGATTGGAGTCCGAAAACTCGTGTTCGGGCTCGGGATCCTGGATCTATTCTATCTAAATTCCATTAATCCAGGATTAATGGGAAGGAGATTTTTATTAATCCAATTTATCCTGGATGAATGGGATTTGGGTCCCTAACAGACAAATCCACTAAATTTCGTAGATTCGACGCCGAATCTACGCTGAATCCTCGTTCGAATATTCACCTACGTATATTCCACGTGGATTCCATGTTTCATGTCTATTAGGGGTAGAACAAGGTTTTTCTAACAAAATTTAACGGCGAATTGGACTTCCTGCACATATAGAAAGAGGCCTAATGGTATCCATAAATATTTTCTAACAGGGACCCCGAGTCCGAATGGGAGGTTTGGGCCTTGGACCATCTAGTCTAACGGTCTGGAATGTAGTCAGTCCTAGAATGACGTGGGGAGGTGGTGCTTGAGAATGGTTCCGATGGAGTCCTCGGCGATGAGCGTGAGAGTCGCCGCACAGTGATGCGGGGGCGGCGGGGCTAAGGCTTCCTGGGGTGGTCGGGATCCAGGGTACTGTCGCGACGCCACGACCATTCCGCTGGAGGACTCGCGCAGTTCTACCACGCGGATCCCGTATCTGGAGCGAACCACGTTTCTGGAAGCGAAACTGATTGGTTTTCATCCATGTCTACTTAGCCTACCTTATCGAGTTGAAAAATGGATTTAATCGAATGGAGCATAACAGTTTTGTTAGTTTTGTTAGTTTCGTTAGTTTCGTTAGTTTTAAACATTAAAAACGTTTCTAAAACGTTTTTCATGTCAGTATATCCCCTTCCCTTACAAAAAATAAAATGTTTTCACCAAATTTGGTTTTCTGAAAAGCCAACACTAAATAAGAGTAAACCTATAAAGAATTTTGTAGACTTAATCTTATTTAGATAGAATTAATTTTGTTGGGTTTCTCGGTACCTTTTGCCATCATATTCTAAATCGCTTTGCACGCTCAAGTTGTCCAGATCGCCGTTGAACCATCGGTGGTAGGCGAGCAGCGCCGCGCACGAGACGCCCCAAAAGGTGCGGTCGGATTGCGCAGGTGGCGCCACCGCCGCCAAGGTCTTGCTGAACGAGCGGTTGAGTTCGGGACTTGCCGGCGCCGATAGCCGCCCTGGCATAGACCTGGCGACGTTGGTCTGCGAGGAGGACCTTGAAAATGATTGAAATTGTGTAGATGCACGCATCAAGATATTTTCTTGTGAGAAAAGTTGCAATGTTGGGGAAATTGACAAACTTTCAACAGAAACATTCCGAGTTAATTTTAGGTTAAGTTTTAGTATAAGTATTTGCTTTACTTCTTAGTAGAATTCTTGTATCGTGGTAATAGAAACTCACGACCGACGATACGATCGTTGATCAATACCGTTGCAGAAGTATTCAATGCTGCATACCTTCTTCCCTTCGTTCATCCATCTATTCATGCATCTACCCCTTCATTTATCCGTTTATTCATTCATCCATCCATTAATCTGTACATCCATCTATCATCCATCCATCAATCCATTCATTCATCCATCAATCACATATTCATTCATCAATCCATCTTTCCATCCATTAATGCATCCTTCCATCCACTCAACTATCCATCCATCAATCGATTTACGCATTTATCCAACAATCCGTCCACCCATTCATTCATTAATATATCTATCCATTTATCAAATCATCTATCCATCCATCCACGCATCCATCAGTGCTTTCTTCCATCTATCCATTCATCCATCTATCCTTTCACTCATCCATGGATTAATCCATGGATGAATTCATCCATCCATTCATCTATCCATCAATTAAGATATCCATCCATCCATACATTCATTCATCAATTTATCGATCAATTCACCCTAATCACTCATCCATTCATCCATCCGTTCAAAAAACATTCATTCATCAATCCATCAATTAATCTATCCATCCATCCATAAATCTAATCACACACCCGTCATCCATTCAACAAACTATTCATTCATTCATCAATTAATCCATCCATCCATTCATCCATTAATCTAACGATCCATCCATTAATTCATCCATCAATTAATCTATCCATTCATCCATGCAACAATTCATTCATCCATAAATAACCAATCACCCATCCATTCAAGTATCTATCCGTTCATTCATCTATCCATCAATTGATATATCCATACATTCATTCATCCATGAATTTATCCATCCATCCAACCAACTATCAATTCATTCATCCACCCATCAAATAATATATCCATAAATTAATATATCCATCCATTCATTTATCTATCAATTAATATATCCATAATATATCTAACCATCCATTCAACCAATTATCCATTCATTCATCTATCCATCAATTAATCTATCCATCCAGCCATTCATTCATCCATCAGTTTATCCATCCATACATTCATTAATCGAATCCCTCACGCATTCATCCATTCATTCAGCCATCCATCAATTAATAAATACGGCCTTCTATCCGCCAATTAATATATACATCCATCAATTAATATATACATCCATCCATTCATCCATCAATTTTTGCATCTATCCAATCATTCATTCATCCATAACTCTAACCGCTCATCCATTCATTCAACCATCTATCCTTTCTTCTATCCATCAATTAATATATCCATCCATCAACGTATCCATCCATTCATCTATCCATCTATCAATTAATCTATCCATCCATCAACGTATCCATCCATTCATCCATCCAATCATTAATCTATCCACCCAATGATTATCTATCCATCCAACGATCCATATTGAATGATATTGGGATGATATTGCATGATATTGATTGTTATTGAATGATGTTGACGTTGATATGATATCAGAGAATAGTTTGTTACAGATACTTTTTCCCTAGGCTAGGAATATCTAGTAATTTTTCTATTATTCCATGTTTTTGGGTCGTAAATGGATGATATTGGATGATATTGGCATGATATTGGATGATATTGACGTGGATATGATATCAGGGAATATTTTGCTCTAGTTATTTTTCCCCTAGACTAGAGATAACTAGTGATTTTTCCATTTTTCCATGAATATATGTCATAAATGGATGATATTACGATGATATTGGATGATATTGGATATTATTGGATGATATTGATGTTGATATGTTATCAAGGAATAGTTTGCTATAGTTACTTTTTCCCTAGGGATATCTAGTGATTTTTCTGTTATTCCATGTTTTTGTGTCGAGCAAAAACAGATCGATTGCCAAAGTTTTCCTCCTTTTTCGCGTTTCTCCGAGAAAAACGAAAACAGTTTCCATCCTTCGTGTTAATAGTCTCTAATTACCGCCTGCCGCGACAAATAATGGAACGATCCACGCGCGGACCGATCGTAATTGACGGTTACGTCGCCTTCCGCGTCTCAGAATTTTCCGATCCAGATTTTTCATCGCGGATCTTCGATTCATCGGTGTTAATGACGTCCGGCGAAATGTGCGTCAACGCGCCGATTTTTCGCGCACGACGATTGGGCGCCGAAAAAACATGCTCGTCCAGTCGTTCGTGTCACACGAGTGCGCGCGCATCAAGGCCGCGATGTTCAGCTCCAATTATTTTTGCGCGAACGCGTGTCATTGTTTCCGATATCGAATGTCGCGCCGATTACGGTTGGCGTTTGGAAATTATAAAAGAAAATAAATTTAAAAAATCGTCTGAGGCTGAGAATTTATGTGGGCTAAAAATGGATTTTTTTGGGCTAAAGTTTTTCGCAAAAGTTTCTCAAAAGTTTCTCAAAAGTTGTGAGAATGGCTGCTGGGAGAAGAGAAAGTCTCAGAATATTGCCAATGAATTTTGAGAAATTTTGTATTAAGCGTGAGAAAGTTTTTATGGTATTATGAGGATTTTTGAGAGTCTCACAAATTCTGAGAATTTCAGTGGAAATATGAGAAAAGATCGATTGAGAAGTCTCAAATGTGTATTCCGACTGAGAGAAAACTGTTATGAAATCTAGGAATGTTTTAAAGGAATTATGAGGATTTGTGAGAGTCGCATCAATTCTGAGAATGTAATCCCAAAGGCTGAAAAATGTATTAAGATCTAGAGAAAACTTTTTGCGAAGACTGAGAATGTTTGAATAGTCATATATAATAAATATATGACTAATCTCATAAATTCTGAGACAATTTATGATTCTCACTGTAATTTGTGAGAGTCTCATAAATTGTCTCAGAATTCTCATAATGGTTAAATTAAGTTTTCTATTTTTATTTCAGTTTTGAATAATACTTTTCCGAAGTCTCAGTATCTTTGATCACGAGGTTTTCTGAGAATCTCATAATGGTCTTAGGATTTAGTGGAAGCTTTTTAAGTTGTCTCAGAAGGTGTCTTTAGGTGCCAAATACTTGGTAAAAATTTAGAAAACTGAAGATTTAAGACGATCTCTTGAGAGTCTCACAAATAGTTTGAGGAAATAGTAACAGTATCTCGAGAATTTTCAAATAATTATTTACAGATAGAGACAGATTCGAAGAAGTCTCAAAAAGTGCTGTTACCCAATTTTTAAGAGAGATATTCTCATTACTTTTATGCAAAACATTCTCAAATCATCTGAAAAATTCTCACAAAGTTTATTGGGAGCCTCAGAATTAGTCTCAGAATTCAAGTAGAATTCAAAGTTCAAAATTTTCCACAAATCTGCAAAATATTGCTAATAATTTGAAGATCTAAAAGAAGTTTGAGCAATCTAAAACCTCTCAGAATCAATCTCAGAAACATTTTAAAAGTCTCACAATTTCTCATAATTAAGATCTTACATTTTTACAAAATGAATGTTCTCGTACCATTTATAATGTCTCATAAACTCTCAGAAATGTAACATGAATTCTCAAAAATACAAAAAGTATTATAAATTCCTAAAATTGGAAAAAGTGATATTTTTCTTATTAGTTTTATTAAATGTCGGAAGGAAATCAAAGTCCATAAACGTTCAGGCGAAAAATGAACGTTTGATTGTGGCAATTCCGTTGACTTAATGCTGTTTGATGTAACCAACGCCGGCCAGGAAATAAAATCTCTTACGTCTCGAAAAACGCATTCAGCTGTGAATAGGTAACTCCGATTCCTCAATTGCGCCGGGCTGACTCGAATCGTTCGCACATGGATTTGCCCTCTAAAACGCATTAACCGTCACATCAACTCGATTATCGACATCTTTATGACGATCGACACGGCCATTTGAATACGGGCTCGTTAATCCTCCGGCTTGCCTTGAAAAAATTGCTTTGCCGAATTATTACGTTCAATTAACCGCAATTGCGCCGCATTAATGTTTAAATTAACTTTTTTCGACAATTCCAAATTTTCAAAATTAAAATCAAAATTAAAAAAAATAGATTAAATAAATTAGATTAAATAATTAAGTTAGATAAATTAATAAAAATCAATGGACTCTCAAAAATAAAAAAAATTGTTTAAACAAATATTTTTAAAACAATTTTTTAAATAATTATTTTAAAAAAATCTTAAAAAAAGCATTTTTAAATAATTGTTTAAACAAACATTTTTTTATTATTAATTAAAAAAAGCATTTTTAAATAATCGTTTAAACAAACATTTTTAAATATTTGTTTTTACAAAAATTGTTTAATTAATGCTGTTTTAATAATTGTTTTTATTGCAAAAATTTGTTTAAATATTTTTTAAACAATTTTTTGCAATTCTATTTCAGAATTTAAAATGATGAGTCGCGAATAAAATTTCGTTTGCCTCGAAAAAAAATTGCGAAAAAAACCGTCGAGTCTCGACAAAGTAAAGTTCGATGCAAATGAAGTGACAGCGCGCGCTTACCTACGCGTCCGTCGCGACGTTACCTGCGACAAAGTGTCGCGCGGTGGGCGGCATAAATTACGCAAATTCGCGCGACGCTCATTCGAGCCGGAATTCCGGCGCTTTTTTTCTCCGAGCGCCGCGCGACCAAGTGCCCAATTACGCGCGCGATCGGCCGGCCGATCACG
>JABFPB010008118.1:0-10416 GCA_022817645.1 Ceratoteleas bidentatus | reverse complement strand
TTAGTAAAAAACGAACCTAATTTCGAAATTTCATTGAATTCTCTTTGATTTGACTTTAACGGGAGAAATACCTTAACTGATAAAGGTAGGTTAGAGCAGTGCATACTTAAATCCTCCATTCCCCTTTAATGAAAACATTTCTGACGTGAGCATCAATTCTTATAACTAACGAAAATGACATAATTAAAATAAATAATAATCTGCTGATGTCAGTTTGCCATTTATAGGTTATATTGGTCATGCCGTTCGGAGACAGTTTTAAATTGTAGGAGTGAATAATAGACTGTGTGTGCTAGTAAGACAGTGTAGGTGAGGGGCGGATGTCCAAAAAACTAGGAGAGAGATAATGATATTAACCACGCTCTTTTCGACGAATCGCGATACGAAATGAACGAGTTAGAGAGTAATACGTAAGTAATTGTGTTTACGTAAGTAGAAGTGTTTTAAAATAAGACACCTGTTTTTACAGTGAATCCAACTCCATTGCGTTGAGGACTACGAGGTGTCAATATCTCTTCTGGTGGAATATCAATTCCACGAGAAGAGTAAGTCTTCTTCTTGAAATACGTCTCTAAAGCTAGCAGTGCCACAATGGCATAACCGACTAAAATTATTTTAAAATTAAATGCTCATTAAATGTTCATTAAATGCCCTATTAGCGAATTTAATGCTTTATTATATTTTTTTAAATAAAAGTTAAACCAGCTTAAGATTAAGCTAGCATAACTCTTTCGAATTATGCATAATTTGTCAAACTGATCACACCATTAAATGCTCATTAGATGCTCTATGTTTCTGTTAAAAAAAGTTAATTTTCTTAGCAGACAAACTTTTTTTCTCTTTTTACAACTACGGATGCAAATGTGGAATCTCGACAAGTTTTAAAGTGAACTTTATCCCATTATAAATTAAGCACTCTCAGAAATGCTGCAGTAAATTTCAGACACATTTGCCTGAAGTTTTTTTCAGATACATTACTGAAATTTACGGTACAAGTACCTGAAATATCAGTCTCATGTTTATGCAATTTCAGAAACATGTATCCGAAATTTCAGACCCTGTATTTAAAGTCACGTTTTGAGGTTACTACGAAACTTAACAAGATACTGTGTTCCGAAATCGCACATTATAGTAATAATTAAAAAGTTTTTAACATGTGGTTTGAGCGAGTCGTGGCCTGTACAGTCGACAGGAAAGCTGGTCGATGTCACAAGACTTTTTTTCCGTGTATAAGCATTTAATGAGCATTTAACGATTCCTTAATTTTTAATGGGATAAAGTTCACTTTAAAACTTGTCGAGATTCCAAATTTGCATCTGCAATTGTAAGTAGAGAGAAACATTTTGTCTGCTTTGAAAGTCAACTTTTTTGAACAGAAACATAGAACATTTAAACTGGCATAATTGGCATTTATTTAAAAAAATATATAATTGAGCATTACAATCAGCGGCGCGGTTTTCCATGAGCATTTAATGAGCACTTAACGATTCCTTAATTTTTAATAGGATAAAGTTCACTTTAAATCTTGCCGAGATTTCAAATTTGCATCCGTAGTTGTAAGAAGAGAAAAAAAGTTTGTCTGCTAAGAAAATTAACTTTTTTTAACAGAAACATAGAGCATTTAATGAGCATTTAATTGTGGTGTGATAAGTTTGACAAATTTTGCAGGATTCGAAAGAGTTAAGCTAGCTTAATCTTAAGCTGGCTTAACTTTTATTTAAAAAATATAATAAAGTATTAAATTCGCTAGTAGGGCATTTAAAGAGCATTTAATGAGCATTTAATTTTAAAATAATTTTTAGTCGGTTATGCCATTATGGCACTGCTAGCTTTAGTGACGTTGTTGAAATTCATCTTGTGACAGTTATATTATGACTAAAACAATGCACGAGTTGTTCAAGACAACATCTTATTCTTTGCCATGTAAATTTATATTCTATTTTGAAGAAAAATAAAAAAAAGGCTGACCGAACACGAATCCGGCTGTCATAGGAGGATGTTCCCTCCCAATAATCGATGCCGGGGATGCCGGTAGGTGGCGCGCAGGCGCGCGTGTGCCGCGCCACCACTAATCACGAGTGCCGGCCTTTGATTGCGATTTTTCCATTTTATGATTGTGCGTGATGTTATAAGTTCATGTAAGCTGAGACAAGGATGGATGTGTTGCGGCAAGAAGGTGTTTCTTAACCCTTTTTTAAGTTTATCGTGAAAATATTTAACGGCTGTCGTTCCTAACCTCAATAACTTGCTATCATTTCTTGTGTTGGCACAATCATTCGTGATCTTTTGTGATGAGAAGCGAATCAATGCGTGGCGCCATGAATTCCTCCTGTGATAGGAGGAATCGATGTAAGTAGATTTTCTATTTTGTAGAAATAGAAATCTTCACGGCAAAATATTGACAAGATTTTCCACCTATCACGTTGGTCTAACCGGATCTTTTTAAAAGTGCGGTACGTCGCATTGACGATTTATGGAGTATCTTTTATACGGAAGAGCCAAATGCGCTGATCGTCAAATTTACCTGGACGTTCCCGCTACCAATCCTGAGGCTCTGACACCAACCATTGGGCCCATTCTATCTGGCGAGATTCTCCGAATCGGTCTCAAGGCTTGGTGACGTCACGGACGTCCTGAGGACCGTCCTAATCATCGGAACAAAGACGTAGGCGCTAATCTACAACTCCACCTACACGGGGAGAACAAATGCCATAAAATCAACAAACGTATAGTAGAAGTCAGATTTTTAAAACAACTATCTATTTTTGAACCAAGGGCGATCTGATTTTGTTTCAACATTGCGCGCGCTACATCGAGCTTGTTTTTGAACACATTCTGTTGGTTCAAAAGAAATTCCGTGTTTTCTCAACCTGTGTTTATATTAGATTCTTGCTTTCCGTTACTATTCAATTAATTGTTAAACATACCGGTAAGTCACCAATATTTGTTCATTGTAAAAACGTGGTCAGATACTTTTAACATGTATTTAAACAAAAATAAACTTGTTTATTATTTCTGATTTTCTCTCCGGATGTCTTCTTCCATGTTTACATGCACGGAAGGTTGCAGTTTACAGGCGAAATTTACATATACGTTGGACCGTTATTTCACGGGCTCATTTACATTTAACGCAAATGTTATGCAATAAAGTGTTTTTATGTAATAAAAGTAATTGCCTCATTCAACTTGGTAATGATACAAAATATTTCCAAATTCAATGAAAGTTTTAAAAAATTCGCATGCCGGTGCCGTCAGACATCATTTCGATCAAACACGAGCAGTTGTTATAGTAGCATTATCGTATGTAAGCACCGTGTTGGTGTTAACACACTACTTCCTAGACTTTGGCAGTTCTCGAATTATTTGACCCTAAAATGAGATTACTTTTCAAGTCTGTTATGGGTTTAACTTTTCTTACGAGGACACCTTAAGTTCCAATCGATTGTAAAACCCCTCACGGACGAAAATATAAATTCTAAAAAAATTCGAAAATATTGCCGCTTTTTATATATTTTTTACAATAAATATAATAAATATATATTTTATTTTATATTGTATAAGTTTATAAAATGACAACAGTACATTACACCACTAGGGGGGAATTTCGTATTTCGAAACGAATGAACTTCCGGAACGAGGCGAAGCCGAGTTCTGGAAGGAACGAGTGAGAAATCGAAATTCCCCCCGTAGTACGATATTTTCCCTTACGAGGAGATGTGGAAATGTGGAGCGGGAAGCCCACATTTCCGCCATTTAGGGCGGGACTGTGGGTATTCCCGCCCGGAGTGAGGGAAACAATTATGTTAATAATTGGAATTAAAATGAAAACCGCATGTTATTATTCACTCAGAAAAATCGTTTAGCTATCTCGAATAAATATGTTTATTTGGAGAAATTTAGTTGCGCTAAATGAAGATTTATTTGAAACTAATGAATCCTTACTTGGTGTAAGTACATTTCTTTGCTACAGCACATTTGCGAATAAATACAAATATGTATTTATTCGCAATAAGTAAACATTTATTTGGTACCTTTTCAAATAAATTTAGTTACGGTTAAGTGAATTTATTGGAACTAATAAATTATTTCTCTGGGTGTTTATGATTAAAAATAAAGGAATACTGTCGGATGCGCCGTGACAACTACGCGCAGCACTGCGATTACAACATAAAGCATTAGGCCAGTACTGCGGGAGGGTTAAACCAGTACTTTTCCATTAGTACTTCGGGAAGCATTGGAGCAGCTATTCTTTTTTTCTGAGTAGTGAAAGTTTGGCAACAGTATGGAATCACTAGTAGACGTATGACACACGAGCATACTACTGCCAAACTGCTGCCAGATGGTTAAAATTCTTTCAAAAGTGAACTTTCGTTCTAGGATTATTCCATATGAATAACATCAATTTCAATAATTATAACAAATACTTATAACTTAAACTAATTTTAATACCTTTATTCCATTATGATACTACCAAAAAAACATCAAATCAAACTCAAATCTTTGTCCACAAATAAAAACAACTACACCTTCATCTCTAACTCCACGATTACGTAATCGCAATCGAAATCGGATCAAGAATCGCATTCGTTCGCGATCCAAGTCATTATAATCTCAAACGTAAGACTCATTGCGATTGACATAACGAGCCGCACTTCGACTTACACCCGCTCCCGTGGCGCCCGAAATGAGCGATCGCGGTTTAATTGTTACCCAAAGGCAAATGCGTTTTTAACTGCGCACAATCTCGGCTGCGATCAGCAGCTAATCGTAAGAAGCGGCTGGCGCAGTGTACACGAGTGGCGGCCGCGCGTTATAAATCACACGAGTTTCCACAAATAATTTTCCTGCCCTCGAGATAAATTAAAATGAAGTTTGACCAAACGCGTTGGCAGATTAGTTGACTGCTAACGCTCGTTAAAAAATTCTTTGGACACTTTAGACAAATGGTGCTGATCGTTATCGCGGTCTGTACAGCATGCTATTAACCGCCGCCACGAGAACCCGCAATCTGAGGTCGAAGAGATATCAGCGCGGACGAGCCGCTGCCAGTTCCCTTCCGTCGGCTCTTCCCCTTCACTGTTATTACAACCGTTTACCCAATATTTGTTTAAATCACTCGAACGCTTCTCACAGTTTCGCATCACGCTTTTTCCGCGTGCGCCCCACTGTTCCTCCCGCTCGTCGAAAAATAAAGTTTCGCGGCCGACAAAAATATCACTGCCGGATTAGCAATAGCGCAGCGGTAGGATAACTTGATAACGCAAACTTGCGTTATGCGAGCCCGAAATCCGCCGCCCCAACTTTGCGCCCGCTTTTATCGCGCGTGAGGTCTAACGTTGGATCTGAAATTGGATTTGATGTAACGCCGCTGAAGTGCAGTCTTTTTGTGCCAGATCTGCCGTCAGATCTACCGTCAGATTACGAGCGAAATTGATTCTACATTGAAACACTCTTGTAGTGCACGTTACGTTTCGTGGCGTCCTTCGTTTGGCGCCGCTGTTGTTCTCGCTCGTGTGTTTCATTATGCAGAAGGCAGCGAGCGAGGAGAATCGCTGGAAACGAAGGACGGCGCGGTCAAAAGGCAATTAATAAATCTTCGACGCACCGTCCGAGGGCGAATGGGAAAAGCGATGTCCGCTTTTGTAATTCGCAAAACGTACGGAAATATTTGTTGCTCGTAAATAACCCGCGCGAACGGTACGAAAGTTGCGGCGATTCGTCAAAATAACATGTCGAAATAATGCCGCGACGGAAGACCAGCCGGATTAGGATTCATACCGGGTCTCGGGGCGTATCGAGCGATCAAGTTTCGTCGAAGTGGCGCCGTTTCAAGGATTGCCGGGGCCCGCAAATGCTTCAATCGGAATATGGTAATGCTGGCCGAGGAGCTGCATATATAAATATCGGTGCGACGTCCGGCGCCGGGCAAAAATGCGTCGCGGTAATGGTCGAACCCGGTTCCGAAATCGCCGTTGCGAAATTGAGTTTAGGGGATGACTGTTGACGCCGTCGTTTCGTGTAGGGGGATATTGTCGCAGGTTTCAGACTATTTTGCAGATGAAATTACAGTTACAAGGCAAAGCTGAAACTGATCCTTTGTAATACAATTGAAGTGTCCCGGATCGTGTTTGGATTGTGTACAGTACGTTTTCACATTTTTTAAAAATTGTCGCATTCAAATGTTATAGCAAGATTATAAAGATGTTTGGAGAATGGTTAAGATCTGTGGTTTCAAGAATGATAAAGAAAATTTTTTTGAAGAGATCAGTGATGTTATAACGAAATCAGTTCTTGCAGATTAGATAATTATTTCCCTTAGAAAAAAGGAAAGTCACAAATTTCATCGCCAAAACGAAATTGGACAATGAAAATTTGAGCAAAAATACAAAACGTAAAAAGTTGTCGATAAAAACGATTCCAACTGAAAAGAATCCAAGAAGCCTCTGTGAACGACACTAAAAAGACACTTGTTTTCCTAGTGAATTCGACGTGCCTTATTTACGGACCGCTTGCATCAGCCCGCGTCACAAAGAAAGTTCGCGCGCGGGTTAGAGGTCGCTCTCGCGAATTGCCGCGGATAAAAATCCAGCGTCATTTGAACCGCGCGTCTCCCCACGAACTGTCGCGACTTGATTGGTGGCCAAGTTTGATTAGTTTCGTCATGGCCATTTTTTCCGCTCACTTGCTGCGCGTTTAGAAGTAATACCGCTCAAAATCCGAACGAAGTTCATCCCAACCCGTATTAATGATAATTCATAAGAGACACCCGCAGCTGATCAAATTATAATCCCAATCAAAATTATATCCCACACGGATTACAGTCGCCAGTTTCGAATTAACGCCGCGCGCGTGTTTATTATACACGAGACTCGCGCGACGACCGGTCCCAAAAATCGAGTTACGCCGTCGCGCGATTCCTCCCTTCATTTGCGCGCAATCAAGCGCCGGGAACTTTTACACGCGCTACAATATTAAAACATTCGCCGCGCCGTGGATTCGTTAACATTAAATCGCCGGGCTAAATGGCGCGGAGTTTCGCCGTTCGCGGATCGCGGCCCGATGAAAAATGGAGATTGCCTCGCGAAATTCGCCCGGTCGTTAACCGCGCCGAAATTGAACGGGTGGCAGGGGCGGAGAAGGGGGGTGGAGTTCTCGGCCGAATTCCGGACGGCTTTGGACGCACCTCACGGAGGCGACTCGATTAATGAAATGACGGAGCGGGGTCTGAAAGGACTCGTAAAGCCGGCAATTCCCCGGACTCGGCGCGCCTCGTAACTCGCCGCGGCCCGGGGATAAAACAAGCGCCGCGCTCTCGGGAAAAACGCGCGGCCGCAAAGTTATCCGATTAACATTCGCCCCGTGGGTCTAACCTGTTTAGCGTGACGAGATTCATCCGTTGGTCCGGCGTCGCGCGTCCGTCGGTGTAAAAAGAGAGGAACAAAGAGAGGGGCGGGGGTCATTTCCGAGAGAATTTTTATCGGACACGTCTTTCTGGTCACGTGCGAGATTCTGACATGAGACACGAGGTCGCGCCGGCTGTTCGACGAGCGTCGCGCCACGCGATTGGTGCGGCGAGGTGTTTCGCGATCTGCGCGCCACCACGTCACTGATCGCGCGAATTATACGCTTAAGATGATATTGCATCCGATTTCTACATTATCGGTATTCGGTGCATTTCTTGCAATTTAATTAAATATCTGGAAATCTACTATATATACGATAAAACGGTTAAATCATACACTTGTTAAATTCACAAGTGTATGATTTAAATTCACAAGTATGATCATTTTGTCAAATTTTGATGTATATTAGTTATTGCTTGACTTCGTATTTAGGGAACGCGTTTTGTCCAAAGGTTTTGGGGTTAGATATTTTTCATTCAAAACGCGTTCCCTCACTGCTACTTCAATATTCAACCAATCTTGTTCAAAATCTACAGAAATATTCCTCGTTTAACAAAGAATCTCGTGATTTCAAGGTTTTCAAGACTATTATTAAATTTATGAATTATTGTAAAATTATCACGTTTGGTGTTCGACATCACCTTAAGCGCCCCGGTACTCGAGGCTGCTTATGCCTGGACGGGAAGGACTGGAGGGGCGCAATTGATGCGCGCGGGAAACGCACGCTGGTTTGCGCGAGAGACTTGGCGAATTTCCGATTATAGATGGGGTTGCGGAAACGCATCTTGGGAGAGAAGACACGGTGTCGAGGAGGCGAGCGGATTGCTGTTTCGGGAGGGTGGAAATTGGGTGAACATTTGGCTGGGTGAAAAGCTGGTAGAGTTAGAAGAGTAGGTGATACGCTAGATTAGTTTAGCAAGATAGTTTTTTTTATTTTCGAGTTTTGTATTCTGAGTTGGAGAGTTTGCAAGGAAGAGTAGATGAATAGCGAGATATGAAAAAAATGTGGGTAAAGATGTATAGAAAACGAAGTGGTTCTAGTATAAGTGGTACAGTCTTACCACTTAAAATAGGTAAAACCCAAGTAGTGACATTTAAAGTGCTAACTCGTGTATCGTAAGCTTCGGCGCATGCAGTTGCCTACGCCGATGCTTACGATGACTCAAATTCGACCAAAGAAAAGCAGACAGGAGAAGATAAGAAATAAGAAACAAGATAATCATTTGTAAGTGAAACGATTAATGTTTTCTCTATTTTATGTTTCAGTTTATTTTTGACACAGTTTATGGCATGTATGGAAAAGACTTTCTAAGACATTTATTAATTCCTTGAATTGAGCGACTAACTCAATATTTACGAAAAATTACCTCGCTTTAATGTCAAGTTGACATAAATCCTTTGATTTCATTATTTTGGCTGTTATCAAGTTACCACATGAAGTACCATTACACTTGTAATAAAACAGTTACAACTGTAAATGGTTACAGGTACCACTTATGTGGAAAATCTTACGAATTTTTATTTTTGCTATTTCATTTTCTGAATGTAAAATTATATTCTATTTGGATTCATTTTTAATGGATACTGAATTATTACAATATGTTTATAATTATCAAAATGAATTTGAATGCACAGATTTGAAACGAGTATATTTGTTGGTGGTATATAATTACGTGTCGATGTATCGATAATCATTTATTACGTTTATTAAAGGTCTATTCTTGCCTTTAAAAAGTTGCTGCCTATCAAAAATAACAAACCTAAATTATGTATTTAATAAGTTTTCTTTATATGGGTATGAGTATGCACATTTATTGAATTTTAGTATATTATGTATTGGCAGTCTATAAACAGTTTAATTTATTTCATAGTTTGTATGCATTAGTTCTTATTTCATGTAATTAAAGGCATTAATGCAATATATTTATTGAAATGGCGGTAATATTTTTAGAAGAATACGAAATAAAAAATTTCAATACTGGCACAGTAATGTATTAGAGTGGCTACTCCTGGTAACCGGTAGGGAACATTTGAGATCCAATAAAGATCTAATACTTTGCCGGTATTCAATTGATAACATCGGCCCTGTAGAGACTTACTTCTGCACTGAAAAAAAAACAAACCGCCAAAATTGCATTGGTTTCTTTAGCGGTTTTAGCAGTGCCCTCCACGCCTTACATTAGCGAGGCGGCAAATAGTTTCTGCGGTGTTTGCGCACGCTTGGTGTTCCGATTCGGTAGCATTGATGGTAGTGAATTTTACTTTAGTTTTGACATTTGTACGCTTATAGAGTTGCATCGAGCAACATATATTTTAAAAACGACTGACGAATTACCTGACATTCATCCATGTGCATTATTAGCAAATGAAACTGGCGGCAGCTTTGTTGTAACAAAATATTTAATATAAAAATATGATATCAATAAAAACACTGAAACACATCTCCGTTTGTTATGTGTTTCATAATAATCTCTTTATGACTCATTTGCTTCCTTAAAAATCAACAACTTTTTTTAAGTATTCATATTATTAAAATTAACAATATTAGTGCAATATTGTTTAGGCAATAAAGTGACAATAAAATCTCTCTCAAAGACGACCCTGGCAACTACTTTGTCCAACACCGCTAAAAATGCTTTGTCCCATACAGCTAAAACTGCTTGGGTTCCCAAGCTAAAACTGCATGAGTGGTTAATAACATTTCCTGATTTACTACACTTCAAGTACTGGCTTTCACTTTCAGTACTGGGTACAAACACTTTCAGTGCTGGCTTGAAACATTTTCAGTACTGGTTTACATCCAGTGTTCTTATGATTAAACAAATGTGTATATTAATTATTCTTAGCTTCGACAGCATTTTAAGATAGGAGTAGCATGGTCAGAATTAAATGTTTAAGTTGTCAGAAACTTATATTTATCAATGCGAAAACTCATAAGAAATACTGAAACGGCTTTAAAACCCCACCTCATCGACCATTTTACCGAGAAAATAATAATTTTGTAAATGACTGA
>JABFPB010008117.1:0-10416 GCA_022817645.1 Ceratoteleas bidentatus | reverse complement strand
AATCTCAAAATTTTTGGGGGTCAAATTGGGGGGTCTTGGGGGGGGTTTATGGGGGTTGTGGTTTGGGGTGGGGGGGGGGCAAGGAGTGGGGAAGGGAGGGTGACGTTAATACACTAGTCCTCCACCTATGGGATGTTCTTCGCGAGAATGTCGCACCAGTACACTTCCCCGGGTCAGTCCCTGAAGACGGTGTCGCACCATTGCACGTCCTTGGGGATGTTTCTGGCGACGATGTCCCACCAGTGTATATCCTGGGTGATGACCCCGGCAACGTTGACACACTGCTCAACTTAGGGGATGTTCCTGGCGTCGATGTCGCACCAGTGCACGTCCTAGGGGATGTTCCTAGCGACGATGTCCCAGCAGTGTATATTCCGGGTGATGACCCCGGCAACGAAGTTGCATCATCCCGGGTGATGACCTCGGCGAAGATGTCGCACCAGTGCACGTCCCGGGTGATGACCCCGGCGACTTTGACACACTAAAGCACGACCTAGTGGATGTTCCTGGCGACGATGTCGTACCAGTGCACGACCAAGGGGATGTTCCTGGCGACGTGGTTGCACTAGGGCATATATTTTATCTCATCGTCAGATATAAAAAATAAATAAAATAATGCATAATCATGTTTTAAATTGCAATGCAAATAATGTATAATTAGTTTAATGATATGTTTTCAATTATTAAAAAGATTTGACGAAAATAATTCGTTGAATGTTAAAGGAACAATTTTATGATGTATTTTGAATTGTATATTGGTTTGATTGATAGGTTGATTGATTGATAAAGTGAATGAACAATTTATAATTATCAAATCGTTACAAAGAATTTGTTGAAGATTAATAAACTCATTGTACATGTAATACCCATTTTTGGCGATATTGTTAATGTGTACATTCTTTGGTATATCATAATATACAGTTTGTGTATATTAATATACACTTTGTGTATATTATGTGTATCTCGAAAAACAATTGCCATCGGGCGATCTAGTGTTAGAAAACTTTTACATACATATGGGCATTCTTTGTCATAACGGACAAAATTTTGCCAACCCCTCTCCAAATTGGCTGAAAATGAGTTAGCTGGTACCTTGTGATGTAAAAATGACCAGAAGAAAGTTCCTAGAGCTCACAATGATGTACAAATAGAAGTTTTTTAATATATCGTTTTTCACCCGATTATGGTGATTTTTTCAAACTTTACACGGAAAAAATTTGGTACGACAGTTGCCCCAGAACGGGGCAGCAGAAGTCCCACTTGAGGCAGCGCTTGCACCATATTGGGACGTGAGCCACCCCAAGCCTAAGGTGAAACTGTCACTCTTTATTTCGTACAGCACTTGCACCAAATTTTTTTCTGTGCAGCGAGGGCAATTATACAAGGTACAGGGCCGCACCACCCGCATACATCATCAAATTGTGAGAAATTTGAAATTGTCCGGCGGTGAGGTCGCGCATGCGCAGTCTGCTTGATGACAACAAGTGATTTCGTGACTGAATTCACAGCCTTATTTCTCCTGATCCCCCTCCCCCCTTTATTACGGGTGGCGCAAGTGATTCAGCGAACTCGCTGAAAAACCAAAAGGGGCTCACTCGGACCAATTTTATTACAACTCAGAAGTGGGATTGTGCTCCCACATCCCTCGCGTTCAATCATCCGAGATTTGAGGTTAGGTCGGACACGTGCTAACCGAGATGCTGTAGGATGGCACGAAGACTCACCGACGACTTCGAGCGCTTTCAACGAGATCATCCGTGGAGGAACACAAGTCACGACGTCGCGAACACAAGCGACGAGGATCTGAGCAACAGGATGGAGACGTCGTTTTGGGCAAACTCCCCAAACGCCAGGGCGGAGTCAACGACCATCGCCCCGGGGAAGCCCTTTGACACAGCCGATGATGTCGTCGAGGGGTACGGTCACCACAATGGCAGGTAACACTTCCACCTCAACCGTACTCCGACCCACAAGCTCCGCAGCACGAAACGGCGGAACGGTGTTGCAACAGTCTCCGAACGACATGGCGACAGCGCTGGGGGTCCGAACGCCCGAACAAGCGAACCAACCAACCAACCGAAACGCTGATCCCGGAGTAGCTGTTCACCGAGAGGACGTGATCAACCCGAGAATCCCGCCCAACCGGAGCTCGCAGCCAATGAGGATATACCTAGACTGTTGTATATGATGACACAAATGATGCAGTCCAACACTATACCCCTGCAGCAGTCGTTAGCGCATAACACTCAACGAGACTTTCACATCATGCCCGATCTTTCCAAGACCATTGCCGACTTCGACGCTGAAACCGATCCAGGAGGCAAGAGTGTGGTTGGAACAACTACAGCAAACAGCCACCCTCAACTAGTGGCCCGATTCTTTCACCCTGGAAGCAGCAGTGAGCCATCTCAAGGATCCGGCTCGGGATTGGTTTAGTAGTCGCGCCGTCCGTCCGTCCAACTGGGCTGAGTTTAGCAGAGCATTCACGAAGTCTTTTATCGAAAGATTCGATCGTCCCGCAGCATGGGAAAGGATGTGTAACCAAGTCCAAGGTAATAGTGAAAGTTTGCGTATTTCCTCAATAAATTGAAAATGTGCAGGCTGCTCGAGCTGAATTCACGCGAGACCACCGACCAGATAGCGGCGGATCTGCTGAGCCGGGGAATGGCTCTGCATGTGTGGGCGAGATACTACGAAGACGATGACGCGCTGCTCAACGATCTACTCAACTTCGAACGAGTCACCAGGGACTTCGAAACACCCGCCCTGGCGAAGCCAAAGCAGCAAGGGGAAAGGGCAGGTTACGCGAACGAATACAGCGGAGGACACTCGCCCCGCTGTAAACAACGCAACCGAACGCGCGCCGACATCTGGGCCGTACGGGAGAGGATTGAATTGCTTCAACAGTAATCAGGAGGGGCATTTCGCCCGGGACTGTCAGGAGCGCGGGAGATTCGCCGCCACCGATGCAATCAGCTGGGGCATACGCAGCGATACCTCTTCTACACGACAACGTGAACGTACTGAACGAAGAGAATGTACCAGGTAAAACCCATGACAACTTTGTCAGGGAAGTTAAATTAAATTCGTCTACAGTTATGGCGCTGATGCATACCGGGTGCAAAACTTGCACTCTTAAGGCAACGGAAGTGATTCAATTGGAATTACAGGTACAACATCAGATACGTAATCTCCTCGGCTTTGGTAGCGACAGTCCAGTAGCACAGTCTCCTGGGTACGTAGAGGTACATGTACAGATCGACGTGGTGGGGTTTCTCGTCAAACTCAGGGTGGTCCCGGACTATACTCAACCATGAGACGTCATCCTAGGACAGCCATTCATGACCCACCTTTCGATCCGGGTTGGCCGAAACTACAGACTTGAGCAACTAGAGGACTTATTGACATCGGTGGCCAGTTATCTGTCAACCCCAAGATCAACCGATTATCAGGTTACCGAGAACATTACCATACCGACAGAGGCAGTCAGATTCGTCAGGCTGGCTCGTGCCGATCAAGAGCACATAGTGGACATCAGGGAGGCACCCCAACTGCAATGAAGATACAATGTGATCAAACTCGAGGAGGTGAACGTCGGGGACCATGTCACCCTGGAATAAAGAAACGAGCTGCTCCGCCTACTCAACGACTACCGACAAGCAGTAGCAACCGAAGGTGACCCCGTGGGACTCACGCAGGTCATCGAAATGGACATAAAAGTAACGGATGAGCCCTTATATATAGCAAACCCTACAAAGCAGCACAGCGGGAACGTGAGATTATGAAATCTATTGTCGCAGACTGGAAGGGACAGGGCATCATACGCGAGACTAGTTCGCCATACGCGAGCCCCGTTCTTCTTGTTAAAAAGAAGGATGGTAGCTCGCGGATGGTCGTCGATTATCGCAAACTAGATGCACAGACACAGCGTATGCCCTTTCCCCACTCCGAGATTGACGAATGCCTCGAAGCATTACACGGCGCATCAATGTTTACCACACTAGATCTGGCACAGTTATTTGCAGATCCCACTAACCAATCAAGCGAGAGAGAAAACCCCGTTATTACCCCGGACGACACGGGTGAATTCACCCGGTGTATGTTCGGCTTAATTAACGCGCTATTTTTCTTCTCAAAACTTATGGAAAGGATTCTCGGTCCATTTAGAAACAAAATCATAGTATTTTACTTAGACGATATACTGTTAGTAGATGAAAATTTGAATCAGCTGATGAATAGGACCAGAGTGGTATTAAATACCAGAGTGGGTTAAAGCCGGGTTTAGCCGGGATTAAAGCCGGGTTAAAGCCGGGTTAACGCTGCAATTACGGAAGTGTAAATTCGGAACGGAGCGCATCGATTTCTTGGGGTTCGAACTCACGACGGCTGGTATTCGCCCGGGAAGAGTTAAAATCGCCGCGATTGATCAATTTCCCCGTCCCAAAAACGTACACGATGTAAGGCGATTTGTAGGGTTAGATAGCTTCTTCCGCAGCTTCGTGAAGAATTTTGCAAATATTATCGCGCCTCTCAAAGACCTCACGAAATCACGCTAAACGTTCACTTGGGACACTGAACAAGAGGACGCGTTCAACGAAATCTGCGGTAAATTAACGTCAAAACCGGTATTAGCCCTATACAATCCACGTTCCGCCAAAACCGAACTCCACAACGACGCGAGTCAATCGGGCCTAGGCGCAATATTATATCAGGCGGATATTTCGGGCAAACTGAAAATGATCTACGCAATTAGTAGAAAAACCTCAGACGTCGAACGCAATTACCACTCTTCACGTTTAGAATTGTTAGCGATAGTTTGGGGGGTTACGCGACTGCGCTCCCTGTTGATGCCCCTGACATTCACGGTAGTCACCGACTGTGAGGCTTTGATTCACATTAAGCCATAAAAAGTCAATCCACCCTCTCGGAATGCGACTTAAATATAAGGCACCGATCCGGCGATAGAATGTAGATGCTCTGTCCCGCGCCCCTGTCGAGGAGGTGGGTGCCGATGAGCAGTTGTTCGTAATTCACACTTCGGAGGAGGAGATATTACTATTCCAACGCGACCACGAAAAAAATTAAATCCAAAATTGACATACTGATGAAACCGGAAGGGGAACGTTCTACGAACTGGAATCGGTCAGGGGCTTCGCCATGAAAAACGGTAACCTATGTAAACAGCTCCGAGACTCGCGCGAGAATACGACGCGTTTGTTGTCCCGGATTGTATGCGCAAATCCCTAATTATACGCCACCATGACCTTCGGAATCACGTCGGAGTGGAGAAAACAGTAAATTCCCTACGAAGACATTACTATTTCGCGAACCTGACCCGATATGTAAAAAACCCCATCCGACGATGCATACCTTGTATTACCACGAAGTCGTCGGGGGGACGTACCCCGAACTTCTGCACCCAATTACGACGGGAGATATGTGGTGCAAGGTGGTGCAAGCCTTCGAGGCTTGCACCACCTTGCAAACCTCGAAGGATTGCAAGGTGGTCCATGCGAGCCTTCGAGGTGGATCACATGGACCACCTTGGACCCTTCGTGCAAACCAAGCGCAAAAATCGGCTATCCTCAGCATAGTTGAGGATAGCCGATAATCTGACAAGGTTCATTTTTAGCTCGGCAGTCAATGACACCTCTTGCAATACCACCCTAGTTGGCAAATTTCTCGATACGCACTGCTTCCCGGACCGGATCATTTGTGATCGCGGGACCTGTTTTACCGCCAAAAACTTTCGCGAATTTTGTCAGGAAAAAGGGATCAAAATCTTCACTAGTAGTAGAAACTCACAGGCCAACGGCCTCGTCGAATGGATGAATAGAGTGTTACTAAATGCACTGCGAACAATTGAAAACGATGACCGTAGTTGGGACGATAGGATCCGAAATATTGTACGGGAAATTAATTTGACGGTTAATAAGACCGCCAGCGTGGCCCCCCACGAGGCCTTACTTCCCCAGATTCGAACGAAAATATGTAATAAGTGCGATGGACAAAATTAGCCAACAACCCCAATTCATGCGAGATCAGATCCGGGAGCGCATTCGCGCTTATCAAGCCAAGTACAAGATGTATTACGCGAAGCACCGGGGACAGGTCACGTACTGAATTGGGGATGTTGTTTATGTCACTAGTTATGCGAAGTCAACAAGAGATAGCAACAAACTTCAAAGTCCTTACAAGGGCCCATACGTTGTAGCGAAGGTTCTCCCTAGCGATACTTACCAACTAGTGCGTGTAGTTGGCGAAAGAAGGGCAGAAATTCCGTTCACCGCACATGTGTCACAGCTGCGGGTCTGGCGAAATGAGCGAGATACGTGCAACAGAGAGCCAGATTGTGGCGACTCCGCAGACGTAGTGCCAAAGTTTTGTATAAATACGTCGTTGTGATTATGATTACTTTGCATTAGGTTAAGTATAAATTGTGTACTAGGTTAAGTGAGGTCTGCGGTAGTTTTTCTTTTATGGTTGAATATCGTTCACTATCCTAGACCTTGTCTAGGGCATTCAACCATGGGTCAACGCCTACAGGTATGATGATGTAAGAATCGCGCGTGGCTCTTAAGACAGAGCGAAAATTCAGGAAAGGCCGAATTGTGAGAAATTGACCGGCGGTGAGCTCGCGCATGCGCAGTCCGCTTGACGACAACAAGTGATTTCGTGGCAGAACAAAGCGGTGCGTGAGAGCGCGCGGTCGAAGAGGGCAGAGAGCGAAAAAGCCGACCGCGATTCTCCGCCCGAGTTGTCGGGAACTCGGGCGGAGAATAATTCGGCGGACCGCGTGGCGTTGAATCGCTGCCAGTCGTATCTCGCGAGTTCAGAGTGAGTGGCGATTTGTTCGTTTTGTTCGCGTGGGCGTTGAACCGCTTTTTGGTGAAAGATAAATTGAACAGGGAAAAGGAGATTTCACAGCCTTATTTCTCCTGACCCCCCTCCCATCTTTATTACGGGTGACGCAAGTGATTCAGAAACTGAAAAACCAAAAGGATCTCACTCGGACCAATTTTATTGCAAAATTAAACTCCTAGATAACACACCCATAAAGCAAAGGTATCAACCAAGAAACGCAAGCTATCATTAACCGGGAAGTTGAATATGCTACGATAGGGAATCATTGAGACTTCCACAAATGCGTGGAGCTTCCCAGTTGTCATCATCACAAAAATGGACGGCAAACCGAGATTTTGCATCGACTATACGAGGCTGAACGCAAAAACCGAAAAAAATGCCTACCCCTTGCCACAGATCCAAAATACCATTGAGAAAACTGCGAGGGGCACGGTATCTTTCTACTTTGGACCATAAAAACGAATACTGGCGGGTACCTCTAGAGCCTGAGAGAAAACCACTTATCGCGTTCACCGTCCCGAACAGAGGCCTACATCAATTCAAGGTTATGCCCTTTGGCCTGCATTTGCCTAACTGAACGATATCATGATAATTAGCGCGACGATAGATGAGCGTATGCAACACCTCGCCGACGTTTTCCACCGACTACAAACCGCCGGTCTAAAACTAAATACCGAAAAATGCCCTTTCTGCGTAAATAGCCTCCAGTACCTGGGGAACTTTATCGACCAAAACGGAATCCGCACCGACCCAAATAAAACGAACGCAATATCAAAGATACCTACCCCCAAGGATAAATGAGGAGCACGCCGTTTTCACGGGATGGCATCCTGGTATAGACGCTTTGTACCCAACTT
This sequence comes from Ceratoteleas bidentatus, assembly GCA_022817645.1. Lineage (NCBI taxonomy): Eukaryota > Metazoa > Arthropoda > Insecta > Hymenoptera > Scelionidae > Ceratoteleas > Ceratoteleas bidentatus. The sequence continues at coordinate 2,695 of JABFPB010008117.1, read as the reverse complement.
TTCCGCTATTATCGAACGGATAACACGTCTTACTCGGAAAAACGCCAAGAGGACTTGGTGGTAGAAGAGGAGATCCATTTCAGGCTATAAAATACAGTCTCATCTCAGCCCCTGTTCTAGCTTGCCCTGACTTCCCCCGATAATTCACGAGCCAAACACATTCCAGCGATCTTGGACTATGAGCCGTTCTGACACAAATCCTAGACGACGGGGAGTAATTACATTCGCTAGTAGAACATTCAATCCTGCAGAACGTAACTACAGCGCTACGGAAAAAGAGTGCTTAAATGCGTCCATCCATACCATCATTCCTGAAATGACTCCAGAAAATCGAAAATCTATCTGGTCGACTGGCGCGGTGGGCATCAGGCAAAGGCACACAGCCATCCAAGGGCAAGTAGCAGGGCCCCGGGACCATCCCCCGTGGGAGAACCAAGGCTACCGGGTTGGAAGCGGTACCATATATCGGCAAGGCAGCACCCTGTCCTACCACACGAGTCACGATACCGCCCGATGGTGTGCCACGATACATCGTTGAAGTACCTACCAATGCCATCAAGCAGTTTCGCGAATACAAAGTTCGAGTCAAGGACGAGCGATGGGGCACGCGATACCGCCACACGGAATATTCCGCACCTGCCTGCCAATCACCGACAAAAAGAGGAGGGTGATGTAACGAAGTTATTTTCTTTACCGACCTTTGGCAGCAAAAAACGGCAACACGCGCCGCCATTGTCAGCCGCCAAAGGGCAGCCGCGGAGCCCACTGAACAGCGCCCGTGAAGGGGTAGCCCAGCCGCTCGCCTATCAAAGGCGGCTGCGGCGAGCCACGTACACCATTTCCGAGCGTCTCGGAACAGCTAGCCCAGCGTGAGTGTCTCACGTAACCGGCCCGGGTTCCGATTTCCCGACGCAAGCGTCTTGGGTGCCGCCAAAAATACCACTGCACAATCCAGTATACTTTAATCATTTATGTCAATAAATAAAGTGCTCTTTGATTCAGCCATTTTTTGCTGTTTCTTTACATAAAATCCTGACCCCGTCAATCACATCCGGCACCGCAAAACCGGACACCGTAACATTTAACATTTTTAACTTTGTACACAGCAGTTACATCAAGTTCAATTTTATCAGGTTCAAATGTATCGCGTTCAATAGTATCGGGTTTAAATGTATAGAGTCCTTTTTCGGGAAAAAATGTTTGACAGTTTGTCCCCGGAATTCCGAAAAAAGAACCCGATACAAGTGAAACCGATACAATTTAACCCGATAAAATTGAACCAATAAATTAACAAATTAAAAAAAAATTTAATTGAAAATGTATCGGTTTAATTTTATCGGGACAAGTGTTTCGGATTAAATTGTATTGGGGAAAAATGTTTAAAATATGTTTCCGAAATTCTGTAAAATGAACCGGACACAATTGAACCCGGTCCAATGGATCCGATACTGTTGAACCCGAGACAATTAATCCGATACAACTGAACCGAAACATTTTCAATTAAACATTTTTTTTATTATTAAAAATTTTCAAATTTGTTTTATTAAAAAAAATTCAAAATGTTATCAAATTGTTTAAAATGGGATAATTTAATCATTTTTTTAAATGTCAAACTTTTTAAATAAAAAAATTTTTATATTTATCCGTTAAATTTTTCGGGTTTAATAATATCGGGTTAATTGTATGGGGTTAAATTGTATCTAGTTAAATAGTATCGGGTAACTTGTATCGGGATCTTTTTCAGAATTGATTCCGAAAACTTTGATTCAATTTTGAAATTGAAAAATTTTCAAAAATTTTTTCTCGAAAAGGAACCCGATACATTTGAACTCGCTACATTTGGCCCCGATACGATTGAATCCGATGCAATTGAAGTCGATATAATTGATCCTGGAGTAGCTGGGATGCATACATCTAAAAATTAAAAAATTTATTTGCTTATTTCAGAATCTGATTTAATTAATGTTTATATTTGTAATGTACACATAGCTGAGAATGACACGACTTATTTGCATATGTGATAATCTGATATAATTAATGTGTATATTTGTGATTTGCATATGGCTGAAAATGATACAATTAGTTTGCATATGTGAGAATCTGACATAATTGATGTGTGTTCGAGCAGCGTCGAAGAAAAGGTTGGATGGACGTGCGAGCGCGAAACAAGTCGAACAAGCTTGTGCTTCACACGTTTATTTTTTACATATAACATTTACGCACGGCTGTCCTCGACCCACCGGTTATCGCGTATCTCGGTCCGAATCCGGGCGGTCAAGCCCTTCTCGCGTGTACTCACGGAATGACTATTGTGTAGCTGCACAAGTCCGTCCGCACCGTTCGCGAGCGGAGGGCGAAGAGAACGGAATCGCGCGACGCGTGACGTAATAGATTCGCCGCAGAATCCGAGTGGCGCTGCGGTCGGCAATAGTCGGCGACGGGCCGAGCGACACCGCGCTGTCGGTATGCCAGGACGCGCGCGATCTCCAAACATACCGGCCTCGATGGACCGAACGACCCCAGAATTAAGTCGATCTCAAACCGCGATGGACAGCGCGCGCATATCCTGGCTGGACGCGTAACAAACTCAATTATGGCGAAACTCTAATAAACTAGTATGTTGTGACGGTGTCGCCTGGCGCCACCGTCGAACCCAGTCGCGCCACCATTGGCAGCCAGGTCGCGCGAAAATTTG
>JABFPB010008116.1:0-10415 GCA_022817645.1 Ceratoteleas bidentatus | reverse complement strand
TGTTTCAACTTTTTTGCAACAAACGAGTTAACGTTTGTTTTCTATCCATTGATGGCTCTTTGCAGAACAAATTTCATAAAAATCGGTCGAATAGTTAAGATTTTAGCCATTTTACCAGATGGTCCCCTTAATTACGGAAAAGGCGCTAAATCGTCTCACTTGACAGTGTTTTGTGGTACAAAGACACGTCTGGTCATATGGACGGTGTAGCTAATAATAACACGGGCCTGGTTGAGCGTCGGAAGCTTCTTAGTAAAACGAAACCTGTTGATTTGATTGGTCACCTACATTGCGATGTTTTCAACCAAGAAAAATTTCTGTTATACGGAGTCGAAATGCGCCTGCGTTTAAATCGCGCGATAATTTTTGTTTCATGAATCCTACGGCAGCAACGACATTTCGTTTATGCATAACCGATGCCAGATTACTTGTGCGGCGCGTTAAAATCAGCATTTTACTGGCGCACGCAAAAACTTTAACGAAAATCACAGCCAAATATCCTGTTACACGCGTCGAAGTAAAATCCGTGACAATACACAGTGGGGTCATGGATGATACCAGAGATAACGCTATTCTAGGACAGTTACCAAAGAGAATAATAATTGGTTTCATCAACAACAAAGCACACAACGGAGATTATTCATTAAACCCATTCAATTTCCAGCATTATGAAATTAATTTTCTTTCGTTATTCGTCTATGGTGTACAATATCCATCTGGACCGTTGTAACCCGAATTCTCGAGGGACAATCTTTTTGTGGACGCATATCGCACATTGTTTAGTGGCACAGGAATTCATTTTTAAATCAGGACAACGAAATCGCCAGATCGGATTATGCAAATGGATACTGTCTCTTTGCTTTCAATCTTACATCCGATCTTTCAGCAAACAGCCCTTTACACTGGAAGTTGATTCGCCACGGAAATACACGAATAGAAGTACGTTTCGTAAGGCTTTACCAAAATCGGTAAATTGCGTCAATTACGCAGAGTTTGACAATGTTTTAGAAATCGATGCCGCGCGTCAGGTCAACATTGACTTTAGCAATTGATTGGTTATACCGTCATCGAATAATTCGCGTTATTGGTGAATAATGCAGTGCTGGTGAAGAGTTGAGAAAAGTTGAGAAAAGTTACGAGTTGTCTCCCATCTCGGAGATGGCTTCGTAAAAATGGAAAACCGCAGGGTGGCCTACAATCTGCCTTTGGGACTTCACGCTCCCACGTACCCGAGTTGTAGAGATTACTTGACATCTCCTGTCCCGCAGATAGTTTTGTAAATAATAGTCATCGCAAGGGTACAAAAGATCTGTGTTTGGGACTTTACGCTCCCACGAACCCGAGTTTTTGCCTTGCCGTAACTCGCAATAGGTCGGGAAAAATAAACGATTTCGAATTTTGTTTGTGTATTGAAGTCTTTTCGTGAACTAAGGTACTCTCGCAGGGATGTTTGCTGACGACACTTGGAGAGTAACGACTCCACGAACCCGAGTTATACGGAAGTAAGATTTAGTTACTTCCTTGGAAATTCAGAGATCATTTGAGTTTGGGTTTTTCGAAATTTGTTGAACACGCTAACTTAATTTTGAATGAACATTTTTTTTGCCTTTGTTACCTTGAACACATCGGAACAACTACCGGGCAACTACCCAACAGAACAACTACCGGAGGATCCCCTTCCAGGTATGTAGTTGTGACGCTTTTTTTGACGCGTCAAAATTGCACAATGTTTAGGATAAAATTTCAGCTGGTACCGATTCGGGATTTTAAATTTTGATTATTCTGTTGGAAATGAGTGCCGAAAATTGATCAGGATGTGTGAGAAAATCAATTCCTTTTTCTTAACATTTTTTTGTATGTATGTTGTTTTATCTTATTTGTGTTCCCTTCTGGATTTTAATTTTCTCGGAATTGATTGTAGGTATTTTGGTTCGCGGACCTTGGTCACTCTTCACACCGACCATCTTCGTGGAGAGCTGTCATATGGAAGTTTTTATCGCACGAGTACTCAACACCTGTACTCCACGATCCCGAGTTCATCGGTCACCTTGAGCAAAAGGAGTGACGTACAAAGATTAGGAGGGCTAGCTCCGAATGTGGAGCTCGGAAATCTCTCTCTCTCTATCTCTCTCTCACTGCCAATTCCCGACAATTGCCTTTTTATCCATTACCAAAGAGGCTATATGCAACTACATTTGGTTATCTCTCGGAACAATTCACGAAAAGAGATCTGTAGAGCCTCTCATTTGACTATGTCCGTCAACGTATCGGTTGGTCACGACCTTTGTGGAAGTTTCGATGGCGAGTTACGGACGCTGTCTTCCTACACTGAGAAGGAGCGTATTTGTCCCTGAGACCACTGCCGTGGCTCGATTCCATCCGACTCAGCAGCCCAGTCTACCTGACGTCTGGACACTCTTCGTGGGTTCGTACTGGTAGAGGACGTACCTTTTTACCGGTATCGGAGTGCCGCCTTGCCTCGGTGAGCACTTCGCAGGTACCGTGTTCCTTTGGTCCTCTATCGATGAGTGGATTTGGACTGTGATTATCCAGTTGTCAACCAATAACTTTCCTTGACCTGGCAATAACAGCATTTAGAATTCCGGCGTGATTCCAGCTAGCGCCAAACGAGAGAAGGAGGAATTTCGGTGCGGTGGCGAGAGAGAGAGGGGGAAGGACGACGATTCCTGAAAATCCTGTTCCCCATTATGTCGACGACCTTGAGGCACCTTGTAGGGCAACTACCGGAGCAGTGACAGTGACGGAGAGTAACAAAGATTTTTCGAACTTTCTTTTGTTTGACATAGTGGTAATAGTAAAATTTTAGTTTCGAAATTCGAAATTATCTTTTGTATTTGTTCTAATCTTTTTGTGTGTAATAATTCTTGTATCGGGTTAGGACTGTGTACCAAAACGCTAAATTGATAGAATTTCCGAATTGAGACAAGTATAAGAAAACTTTGTATTTGTATTTACTGAATTTGTGACATTTTCCGAAATAACGATTTAATAATAATGGTAACACCTTGAAACTGAAATCGTGAAACGACTTTATTATAAATTTTAATAAATGAGAATTGTTAATGGGATTTTTGTTTGTTTTAATTTTGAATGTCCAAGCCAATACATAGAGGATCCTTGCCTGGATATTCCGTGGTCAGTTCCGATTGCGCGGACCAGCAATTTTCCGTTTAATTTCGAAATTTTGTTTGCTTTTGTCTTTTTTGAATTTCGGGAGTGATGGCCCGAATGGCGATCCTGACATTGAATTTTCGAAATATAATAGTATACACTAACAGTATTACTTATTACAGTACAAATTAACTTCTTCGAAGTTTCGAAAAGCGATAATTTATATTCATGTATTATATTTAACACGTTCTAATGTACTCCGAGTCATAATGTGCTGATATAAAAGATGGGCTCAAGTACGTTATTACATTCACTATTAAAACGTAAAAAAATGTTTCACAAATATACGATATAAGCAATTGTCTAACCTCGGCACCAAATTCTAAATAATACAAATGTTAAAAATATAACATAATTTCGGTTGCTACGTTGATAACATAACAGTGCATATGTAATTCTCTTTGCATAAAGTTACTTGGCGGCCTATTGCAAAAACTTCTACAGAAAGTGTACATTAAACAATAATCGAACACATCACTATACTGGTAACGTGTTAATTCATTAATTCCAATGAAAATTATAATTATATACGGAAAAATGTGTAAGCTTCGGAAATGTCTAAATAAGCAGTAGCAAGGGTCGCGGACGCGACCCAACGAGGCAAAGCTCCCCAGAGGGCGCACGTGACACTATATACCGGAGAACGAACGCCAACCGAAGCGTTCTCTCTTCTTCATCTTCTTCTTCTTCTTCTCTTTATTGGCTCGGGTCGACAAAGAGCGTCCCAAAATAGCCACCAGTAGGTACTGCAACGTGGTTGAAGTTAGTGTCCTCTCATGGGGCATGCGCTAACTAACAATAGTAAGGCGCATGCGGTGATAAAACAGCGAGGCGGTACATCCCAAAGCTGAGGTGGTTGCAGCAATCTCCTTCCAGATCAAGTGGAGGGGATTTGGGATGGAGGGGAATAGGGTGTGAGAAGGGTAAATAAACAGGCTGCTTACCGAAAATCTTTCATGTAAGCTCAAGAAAAGGCATAAACAAAAAACAGTAATAACTCGGCTCCGAGCAGGAGATTATCAAGAGAGCGATGAATCAAATTTACCTAAATTCAATTAATAAAATTTATTGTTCATCATACACAATATTTTTTCGACTTTGTCACTAAAACTGAGATAGCTTTCAAATTCGAGTCAACAGGCCATTTCAACACCTCAGTCACATCCTTTGTCAAATTAAAAGGAATTTTCTTTTTTTTTAAAAAAAAAGCTTTAAGTCTTTTCCTCTCTACAAAGTTGAGCGGGCATTCAAAAAAGAAATGATAAATACTTTCATCTTGATAACCACAATTGCAGTTCCCCTCTGTAACTATATTTTTTCTAAATAAACTACTTTTCAAAGAGAAGTGATTTGCCCTCAATCTCAGAGCATTTTCGACAACTTCCCTATCATCTTTCAAATCATAAAACCATGGCTTTTTAGCGAAAGTACCAGTGTAATAATTTTGAAAAAAATGTATTCCTTTATCTTTGTCAATATTTAAAATAAATTGTGTCTGTGAGGATTTCAAGGCTGCATAAGTAACTTCATACAGGTCAGTGTGAGGTATTTTATATTTCAGATCAAGAACCTCTTTCAAGGAATCCTTTGCCATACCATCCACCATCTCATTACCTGGGATGCCAATATGACTTGGGATCCATATCAATTCTACACCTTTACCCATTCTTTGCAGCCGATACAGAGCTTCCACAATATCTGTTATCAAAAAGGAGTGTGTGCGAACTCTTTCTACTCCTGAGATCAATGCCGTAATAACAGATAAACTATCCGTAAAAATAACAAAATCATTTAAAAACCAATTTGTCCGCTCTATAAATTCTAACGTAGAAATTATAGCCCAAGCTTCCGCTGTGAAAATTGACGCCCTGTCAGATATTCGGCGCTTAATATTCCAATTAATTTTGGGGCAAACCGAAGCAAAACCCACTTTATCACTCGATTTGGAGCCGTCTGTGTAAAAAACATTACTGTCACGCACTTTATCACCATATAGAGAGTCGAAAGTCAAAACCGGATCTAAGCTCTTACGAAATTCATCAGCTATTGTTATGGTAAATTTAGTTTCTAATAATTGAACATTGCTGCAGAAAGTACAATCATATTTATAGGATGAATGATAAGGAAAAGTTTTAATACCTGAATTTTTAATATTTAACTGATTTTCAATAAAAAGGTACGCATTATATGAAAAAATATTATTTTTAAAAAAAGTAATCTTATTTAGTTTATTTCTGAAATTATAAATAATAATCTGATGAAGATTTCGCACAGATCTAGTTACCGGATTGGTTATAATCGCCCGACTTCTAATGTAATAATTACGTGTAAGGGCCAGAAATCTCAAAACCAAATTTGGTAAACCACTTTCCACAGTCAGAATTTAATTTGGGGTAGAATTTCTATATCCCAACGCAATACGTATGGCCTTTCTCTGAACAACCTCTATCTTATCTATCAAAGAATTGTTATATCTGTCTAAAATTGGGGCAGAATATTCAAAAATCGAACGCATAGACGCTTTATAAAACATTAACAAGACCTTGGGACTAGCCCCCCATGACTTTCTAGCCAACAATTTCATTACATTCAAATTTGTGAAAGCTTTATTAATCATTATAGTAAAATGCGGCTTCCAATCCAATTTAAAATGAAATGTAACACCCAAGTATCTCACTGTAGGCGCCGGGCGAAAAATGTGATTATTAATTTTAACTGAAAAATCTTCTAACTTCAATCTCTTTCTCGTGAAAATTGTAAACACAGTTTTTTCCATAGAAAATTCTAGGCCTAGTTTGTCAAAAAACGGAATCAAACGACTCACATTTCTTTCCAATGATAATAGAGAGCTATCCAAATTCCCTGCTATATCATACACCACCAGGTCATCAGCATATAGAAGAAACCTAATGTCACCATCGAATAAATCTTTGATTTCGTATAAATAAATATTAAACAAGGTAGGCGAAAGTACGCTACCCTGCGGAAGACCATTCGTAGTAACTACAGGACTCTCCATTTTACCATTGATCTTAAAGTTCAAAATCCGACGATTTATGATCTTATAAATCAATCTAGCAACTCTAGCTGTCAGACCAGCACTAGCCAAAACCGATGGAAGTAAAGTTTGACATTGTCAAAGGCGCCCTTTATATCAACAAAAATGGCAGCCATTGACTTTTTTTCTAAGAAGGAAGATCTAATGTCATTAGTCAAAATTGACAAATTATCTAAACAACCCTTACCCCTTCTAAAACCCAGCTGAAGAGGGGAAAAAATATGTTTCGTTTCACAAAAAAATAAAATCTTTTTGTTAATTATTCTTTCCAAAAGCTTCAAAAAGCACTGTGCTAAAGCTATCGGGCGGAATTTACCCACTTTTCCCTTAGGCAACAAAAAAATCAGATAGTTCGACCATTCATCCGGGAAGTCTTCAATATCTCCAGAAACAAAGACCTCATTGAATAGTTGGCAAACCATTTTCTTGGATTTATCAGGCAATCTACCTATCAACTCATATGAAAGTTGATCTAGGCCCGGGCTTGAGTCCTTTTTAGCTTCCAATATAGAAGCGGAAAGCTCCTGTCGAGAAATCTCCCGATCCAGATTTGCGTCAATTCCAAAAAAGGAATTTAGAGGAAAATCATATGTCACCACAGGGGGTTTAGACAGAGAAGATTTTATTGCGTCTATTGCTGGTCTAAATTTCATATTCATAGTTGAGCTATAATTAGGATCTGAATTTTTATTATAAAATTTTTTAACTTTCTGCCAAATAATTTTAACTGGAGTATTAAAACTTAAAGAATTACAAAAAGATTTAAAAGAATTTCTCTTGGTTTGTTTGTATATTTTTTTTGCTATCGCTGTTTTTTTATTCTTCTCTATCCTAGTTTCCAGACACGGACGACACATGAATTCCCTTTCCGCCTTAATCCGCTCCCTTCTAGCCTTTTCGCAGTCTTCATTCCACCAAATTGATGATGCATGAATTCGTTTTCTCAACGAACAATTCCGGCTTCGCAAATACTCCTCCGAAGAAGAGTCTATAGCCTGGAAGATGAGATTGACAAACTGCGAATAACGATCTCTCAGACCAAGGGAGGAATAAAATTCAGAATCCGAGAGAGTTTCCCTCTCTAAAAAATCTTCAAATTTGGCCCAGTCGATCTTCGCCAAATTAATCCTATGGGAAAAGTTCTGAGAAAACTCCGGCCTTAAGCTAAGTCCAACTGCTATCGGAAGGTGGTCTGAGCCACATAGGGCTTTCAAGGGGGACCACGTACAAATTGGAAACAAATCCAGAGAGACCAATGCGAGATCTATAGCCGAAGACTGATTACCATTTGATGGAAAATGTGTATGTTGTTCATTATTGATGATAATAAAATTAGAGTCGAAGGCAGTGTCAATCAGACTATCTCCAAGCTTTGTATCCTTTCCAGATCCCCACGCCGAAGAATGGGTATTAAAATCCCCAACGAAAATATTAGAGAACAACCTATAATTTCCACGATCTTGAGTAGGAACTGCATCAAACATCTTCTTCCATTGGTCAGTTCTCAAAAAAAAATTTTCATTGTTAGGAGGTCTATAAACATTCGTCACGAAAAGGCTACTACTCTCAGAAATCTTCAATTCCACCGTCAAAGTTTCCAACACAAAGTCCACATGATGCATGCGGGAAAAGACTCGAAACTGGAGATCCCTCCGAATCAACATAGCTAATCCTCCTCCCTGCGACAATCTATCTTTCCTAATCAATTCAAACCCTGGAAATTTAATAATTTTTTCAGGCCACAAATGTGTTTTCTGAAGAGCTATCACGTCATAATATACAGCCAAAATACGCAGTTCGTCAAAATTTTGGATTAAGCCTCTCAATTCCAATAAAGCAATCTAAGATCTTTCAACGACTTCATCTACCGGTAGAGGAAGTACGAGGTAATTTTGGCTGGACTTTAGACTTAGATGATTTATTTTTTTCGGTATTTGATGATATAGAAGAATAAGATAAGCGCGAAGTAGATCTCGATCTCGTTTTCGCATTTTCCGAAGCTGATTTAGCAAAAAAGTTCGAAGAAGTCTTCTGAGGCACGACAAAATCTCCATCCGAAGTCCTCTTCTCATTGACTTTCTCACCCGGTTTTGAACTGTCCTTCCGCACCAGTTTTTGGTCTTTAGATTGTTGAGATGTTTTCCCATCATCCTTCGAGTTATGTTTTCTGTCTCTTGATTTTGAACGAGCTAATTCACCAGAGCCTCCCTCACTCCCCTGAGATACACCACCTCCCCCCCCCCCCCAACGTGGAAGAAGCGTTTCGGTCTCGATGTCCCAAATGATTTACTCCAGTCTTCCTGGAAAAAGATTTAGAATAATCATGGTCTACATTATCATATAAACTTACGGAGTCAGGACCAGAGCGACCCAGTGGTGGAAACGCAGAAGAATGTCCAGGGGTAGTTGGATTTGTCACTGGTCTCTCTGATTGTAACGGCGTAGATTGCGATCCACAACCCCCACCCATAAACCTATCAGTGGCCTCCTTCATGGAGACCCTATATTGGATTGCCAGTCTAAAAACTCTGGAATATTCCAAAAAATGTGGACACTTCCTATTCGAACCCCAATGAGCGCCCTTGCATCTAAAGCAAATTGGATTCCTCCTCTCCTCCTGGTCCTCACAACAAATGCAAGCACTCTGCTGCTCCTCCCCATCTCCATCGGAACGAACCAACCCACACCTATAACAAATTGCTTTCGACTTACAATTGTTGGCCAAATGTCCAGGTCTAAAGCACCTGTTGCAGATTCGAATTTTTGGAAAAAACTGTTCAACTTTATACCTCACATGAAAAAGATAAACTTATTTTGGTAATGTTGCATTATGGAATTTTATAGATATGGTCCTTGTCGGAACAAGTTGGTCGCCAGACCCTATATCCATTACATCCGTCCCCCCTCCTAATGGATTGGGGGTCACAACCCCCTCCCCTAATTGGGTACCCTGTACCGGATTCTGCTTCCCACCCACATCTATCCTTATTCTCCTATTTTCTCTTCTCACAGACAAAATTTCATAACCCGGTGTGGGAACAAGCAGATTATCCATTATCTAATAGTTGTCTAGTTCTACTGGTACATCCCTAATCAAGCCTATAACTGTACAGAATTGACCAGGAATAAAAGCTTTGAGATTACACTCAGCAAGTCTTGGATTTTGTGAAACGACAAAATTTGCCGTATTCGCCGTCAAAAACTTTGTTTCAAATTTGTTGAAACTAACTCTTTTCACCGTAAATGCAACTTTCGGAAATAGGGTAGTCAAGGTTTTGCCTAAAATCACTGGATGGAGTGAGGGAGTTCTCTGTTTTCCATCAGGATGAGTGTCAAAAGAAACATTATTCTTTATTTTATTTGGGTCGATCACTTGTAAATGAATAATGTAAGGACCCATGTCATTAGCAGAATATAATAAAGCTTTATGAATTGAATTTATCTTCACAACATTACTTTTATCTTTATTTACATTAGTACGCCCGTCACTGTTTATGTTTTGAGGAATTATTTTAGAGGTCGAAGCAATTTCTTCGCCAGTCACATTTTCACCCGACAATAAATTTTTCAAAATTTCATTTAACTGAGGATTGCCATAAATGGACTCCCGAGTCGAAAAATCACCTACCTCATTTTTTTCTTTTTCTTCCATAAATTTTCTTTTCGCATTCCCGTCCGAAATATCATCGCTCTCTCTTACCCTCTTCCTATTCATCGCCTGGCTAAACTCTTCGATGTCCATGCTCTCGTTCTCAGCCATATCAAAAACCCCACACCACGAGGGGAAAAAGCCAAAGGACAATCCAGGAGGGCAGGCAGAACAGGAAAAAAGCAGCGTGCAAGAAGAAGCAGATTTGTTGGTCACACGTTCGAAAAAACCAAATCGGTCAGCAAAAACAGCAAACACAGAAGTAGCAGACAGGCAGGCAAATCGAAGAAATTTGTATTCGACTAAACTTCGTACCGAAAAAAATATATATATATAATAGAAAACTTTGGTTACAACAAAATTGACTTAGTTAATGAACTCTCAAATGCAGCGCGAAACGAGGCACGTCCGTCCTCTATCGCGTTCCGAGCTCGACCCTCAAGCGTTCTCTCTCCTGCTTGCATTGTTTCAATGCGCGAAGAAGGATGCAAGATGTGAATGCGTCAGAAAATTGTC
>JABFPB010008115.1:0-10419 GCA_022817645.1 Ceratoteleas bidentatus | reverse complement strand
GAGTGTCAGAGTTTGTCTATATCCCGAGGCCTTTGTCAAAAATGTTTGACATATTCTAAGGTATTTTTTATTTAATTTGAAGCTTTTGTTAAAAAATGTTTGACATCTTGCCTCAACAAATCATTTCAGTTCTTTTTGTTGTGTAGAACTGTTACAGTATGAATGCCTTGCCTCGTCTATTTTTACCTTTATAAGGTATTTTTTATTTAATTTTAGTTATGTTCGAAAGCCCGTTATATACTACCAGCTACCTGAATATGGCACTTGCGAGAAAGGTATGCGCGGCTTGTTGAAGCCGCGCATACCTTTTCACCATACCTGAAGTTGAAAGTCACATAAAGGTTACTTGAAAATCAGATAATAGTAGATTGAAAGTAATGTGATATTCCCCGGGACGAACAATCAACCAACGAAACAGATGGGAAGGCCACTACCCAACTTACCATTGGGTGCATAGGAATGAGAAGATCGCGTCCTACTTTACCGAGGGCCGCGCGTGAATCTTCTTTACCTAGGGTCGTGTAGTGTTAACAAGTGAGATCCGATAGGTAGCACGTTTGCATTTTTGTATGATATCTTCGCAATGGGATTCGATGAAATTTTCTATTAGAGTCGGAGCGCCCGGCGGAAAAATCTCTTTTGCTCCAGTTGCTGGACAGTGACCAGGTGTCCTTGGGGGTGCTGGATAGTGTCCACCATCAATTGTTTTGGTGAGTTGCCGAGAAAGCGGTAAGTGTTGCTGGATAGTGGCAAGGAGGGCTTTGGGGGACGCTGGATAATGTCCACCATCTAGTCCACAGGGGATAATATGATCTACTTTTGGACGCAGGACCACTCTTTGCTGGGATAGTGAAGAGGGGAAACTGCATCCAAGAAGCTAATTAATTAATTTTGGAGACAGAGACCGCTGGATAGTGGAATAGCCTGGGATACCCAAAATTTGCCGAATTCTCTCTCAATGTTGTCGGTACTCGTAAAAGTGTAAAAGGAATTCTTTGAAGTTAATAAACAAAGTAATAAATAAAACCTCGTATTTATTAGTGCCTTCCCACACCAGAGTTTATAACACGTTTTGGAAGTCACAATAAATTATCTACACAATTTTTTAAATCATTATCTTGGCTATCCCGGTGATGCCGTGTCAATTTGTCAGTTTTCGTCGACGTTTCGGCCATCCTGTCTTGGCCTTCCTCAAGACTTACATGGAACTGTTACTGCATTGTGGAAGATGTTTACATACTGTAAAGTTGCCAAATTTTCTTGGTGGGGGGGAAGAGGTGTCCCAATTGACTTTTCCCCATTTTGGCTGCGTGGCGTCCCTACGCCACGCGACGGGATTCTCGGGTGCGAACCGAGACGGGATCCGAGAACGAGTTACTTATCGCCAAACAAACTACCGAAATATCAAGCAACATTATCCCAAAATTCCAAGTTACCAAAAAAAAAACATCCAAAATATCAAACTACCGAAATCCCAAAATTCCATACAACCAAAATCTCCCAAAATGGTCCCCAGATCTCAAGGTATGACTTTCAAGTTACCTTTATATGACTTACAACTTACCGTTATATGACTTTCAACCAGGGATGGAAACCGTAACGTAACGTAACTAAAATACCTGCACCAAAAGTATTTCGTTTCGGTACGACCGTAACTAAATTGCTCGTATCATTTTAGTTAAAATACGTAACGTTACAAAATAACTTGTATCAAAAACCAATTTAGTTACGTTATTCGAGCATTAATAATGATTGAATATACACCGGAGTTTTAAGGGACATTAAAGGGAATTCGATAGATGAAAGCCACATTTAAGGGAGATGGAAGGTGGCTGGAAAGGAGTTGAACGGATATGGGGCACGAGAGGGGGGGGGGAAGAAAACATGGTAGAATGCAATGAGTGTATGTATAATTAAAGGGAAGAAAAGGTAAAATATAAAGGTGTATTGAATTCAGTTGAACGAATATATACCGGGAGGGGGGGCTAACGCATATAAATTGTACAATCTGTGCAAAATTGTATATACTCGAACCACACGAAACGCATGAGTTCGGGACCGGAAACTTCGCGAAACGCACTGACTAATATGGCGGTGTTGCTGTAGAGTCGACAGCGACCCGCGCGCATTCACAGTGTAGACAGTCGACGTCGCGATTTTTAGGGTAAGTTCTTTCGCGCTTTGTAAACTTTATCTTATAAACTTTATCTTATAAACTTTATCTTAACAATTTGTGATGTGTCCATATTGATTTACATTTAACAGAATCATTTTTTTATTTTTTTAGTGAAATCAGACTTTTTCCAATCTTAAGAAATAAAGATTTCTAAAGCACTAGTTACAAACAACTAGTGCTTAGACACATTTAGATGACAAATAAAAAAATATTATTTAAAAGTTAAAAAATTCAAGTAAAAACTGATTAAAAATTTTTTTTGAAAATATCGGATGTTTTCTAAGTTTAATTAATTTAAATAATGAGGATTTTGAATAAATAAATTGAATTGCTAATGAATTTTTTTAGTATAATTAACATTAAATATCAAAAATGTAATGTAAATAACAATAAATTTACTTCACGCTTATTTGAATTTCGCGCGTCTTCACCTCACGCCGGAAGCCGTGCGTTCCGCGAGTCAATTATCGTGCAAATGGTGAGTTCTTGCGTTTCACGGGCGTGCGTTTCGCAGGGTTCGAGTGTGTTGTTATTATGGTTTGTAGAATATTGTTCAAGGGCAAACAGCAAGTCTGTAACGGAGTTAGTGTCTTTTTATTTATTATTTGAACGAGTTACAATTAAGTGTTCATAGCTGTTTTAAAACATTCTTGAGATGCGGGAGAATAAGATACATCTGAAAAATAATGGTATTACGATGAATCTTACACGTGGCGATGTGCAAAATGTTTTGATTTCATTTCAGAAAAAATTGTAATGTTGTAACGAGTTAATTTGAAAACGCAATAGTTCTACTAAGATTGAGTGCAGTTTCTTCTTAAGTGTCATTTTAAAAGTCCAATTACATTCAAATGTCCACTTTGTGAACGTTTATCCTACCGGTATAATTGTATACTATTTTATGTATATTAAGAACTGATGTCAATATAATAGTTTTTTATCAATATATGTTCACATATTACCAATATATTCGCAATATGTTGGAAGTATTTTAGCAATGTATATGCGTTAGCAAAAAACTATTTTCTGTCATGTAAAATAAACATGTCACAATATTGGAAGACTCTCCTCCCCTAATAAAGCGAACACATTTCATGGACAAACCCGAAATCGACAATAACTTAACTAAAATGGAGTTTTGATACGGGTTATTTGTAAAGTTATTTATCATAACTAAATTCGCGAAAACATTACGTTACGTACCATAACTAAAATATCTTGAACATTTTAGTTTCGGTAAAAACGTAACTAAAATGTTATTTTAGTTACGTTATGTTTCCCATCCCTGGTATTAAATTACAGAAGTAGTTGCCTGTGACTTGGTAAAATATGTCAGTTAGCAAATTGGTGAAAATATAAATGTGTCTAAATTGATTGAAGTATAATTTATATAACAAAAGATCCATTGATGGAGAATGTGTAATGCAGTAGAGTAGTACACGTTTAATTCATTCATAGAGTCATACTGAAACCACCATCTTGGAGCGAACGATAACAGTATCAGCTTGAATGATACATTCTTAAACAATCTTTCATCTTGAAACAAATCGTATCATAATGAAAGGATTTTCCGCTGTATATTTCGTCGAAACTATATCCTTTCATAATAAAAGGAATAGTTTGAATACAAAACTACTACCAATTCAGTTTAAAATAAATCATTTCAAGATAAAATTAAGTTGTATTAAGATAAACGGATTTTAACAAAATTGCAATCTTTTCAACATAACATGAAGAGTAATAAGACGTTCAATCGTCCCTCACAACACATACACATAATTCACAAACACACCGACAACCAAACCGAAATCGCGACGAAAAGCGGTCGAAACGAAAACACAAACAAAAAGACCGACCGAACGCGAGCAAACGAGAGTGCCCCGGCGCACCGAACGAACGCGAAACGAGAACACTCGGAACGGAATCCGAGAGAAGGAAAAGCGAGCGGCGTTGGCGGAACGGCGCGTGACGCTACGACAACACTGGGTGACGCCATCTTGAGCCCACCCAGTTGGCGTGACTCAATTCAACTACTGATTTACAAAAACAACAAATTGTTATTTTACATTTTTTTCTGTTGAAACCAGGTATTTTCTTGTTCAGAAAATTATTTCCAATCGATTGGCCTATTTAGTTTTTTATTTTAATAAACTTTTTGACACACTTTTTCTGAATGAATCACAGTAGCCGCGGGAATCGCCTATAGGCGGCGCTGTTAATGGTAATTATTGATTTCTCATAAAAGTATTTGTTTTTAATTTTGATAAATGACGGGACTCAGCAGAGTCTCGTCACTGTTCCGGAATTACCACACTGCAGTGGATGAGCTGGTGAATTTAACTAGCTTTGGCAGTGAGCACTCAGCGGCTGAGGTAATCTTTTGTCCTTGCCTAAATAGGCCTTTTTCATTTTCGCCCTAGAAGGCGCTTTTCCTTTTGTTTTCCGCCTACTTGGTGAATTTAACTGAGTTTGGCGAAGTTCTGGTGAATTTAACCGGAAAACAGATAGCTGGTGAATCTAACTGGTTATTTGTTTGTGTTGGTGAATTTAACCGACACACGTGTTGATAAAAAAATTAGATTTGATCAAATTAACGTATTTCTTTTTCAAACTTCGGGAATTCACAATTTAGTTTCATTTTTACTGTAAATTTGATCAGTTTTGGTTTAAATCATTAGTTTATTTGTTAGCTTTCGACGAATTAGCCAGGGCTGTAGAACGTCGAAACGTTACAGTAATATTACTACTGTAAACAGAGAACAATTTCAGTAAGTTCTACTGCATTGAGAAAACGGAACAGTGGTTTCAGCTATTTTATTTGTATTGGTAACCATCGAAGTTGATAAAACATTATCATCTGAAATAGTATTATAAAATATTATTATTATTATTATTATTATTATTATTATTATTTAATAACTAACGGGTATTATCCCTTTACATATATACAGATAATCAAAATTACAACTCCAGTAGTGGCCATTACAATTTCGCGGATGTTATAAAAAATACGTACGGAAATATAAACATTCAACAGATAAATATCAAAAACTGAGGGACGAGATTTTTCGACGGAAAGTTGGCTCTGGTAGAGAGAAGTCGTCGCAAGAGAGAACAGACCTATTCACCAGGCGTAACGCACGCTGAATCGGGTTTTTGAGATAAAGGTCGGTCCTATAAAATTTTACTACAAACAGCAGTGGGTAACGCGTATGTCGTGTAGACTGATTTAACACTATTTTACTATGGATTTCGGATGACTTAATCACGTTGTACAAAAACATAAAATCAGCGTTAAGCCTACGGACCGCGAGCGAGTTGAGACCCGCAACTGATTTGGCTAGATCGAAAACATGGACAAAGCGATTAATCTGATTACCGATTTTATACATGTAAGTTCGTAAGATTTGATGCTGCACGGATTCAAGACGCTTACGCAGATAGTCGACGTGAGGGGTCCAAATAATCGCGGCATATTCCAAAATTGGACGAACAAGTGAGACATATAGTTTACGGTAAGTGGAAATCTGCCTAAAGTGCTGGCTATTCCGGTTTATAAAACCCAATGTCTTCAGAGCTTTGGATACTATATCAGCAATGTGCTGGTTAAACGTACCATCCTCACAAAAAAGTACCCCTAAGTGCGTGCTAAACGTAGAGCACGCGGTAATCGGAACATCATTGATGGTATAAACACAATCATATCTAAATGTAGACTCATGCGGTTTTCTCGAAAACCGCATGACTCTACATTTCGACACATTTAGAGGAAGGGCGTTAGCGGCACACCATCCCGACAAGGCGACAAGATCTGCTTGGAGTAACAAGGAATCCGAGTAATTTGATATAGAGTGGAAAATCTTGGCGTCACCCGCATATAATAACACCTTCCCAAAACAGAAAATTTTCGGAAGGTCATTAATGAAAATATTGAAAAGCAATGGGCCCAAGTGCGGGACACCAGACGTCGCTCTGTATTCTGGGGACAAACCATCTTCACAGCGAACAATATAGCCACGGTCTGACAGATAAGAAGCCAGCCAGTCGTAAAGTGTGCCGCGAATTCCGCATCTAAAAAGCTTGGATAACAAGACTGAATGTGACACTCGGTCGAACGCCTTCGAGAAGTCGGTGTACACGACGTCGACCTGTATATCACGATCAAGATGGTCAAAAACTTAGTCGCTGAATAGTGCAAGATTGGATACAGTAGACCTGCCAGATCGGAAGCCATGCTGCTCCTCCGCGAGCGAATCCTTGATATGATCTGCTAGGTGCGCCGTCACCAACTTCTCGCATAGTTTAGGGATCGAGTCCAGAACCTAGATGGGACGGTAATCAGCTACATTCCGAGAATCGCCGCTCTTGAAGATTGCTGTGTCGAGACTGGTTTTCCAAGATTTCGGGAATGCTCCCACCGAAAGTGATCTGTTGAAAATGATGTGCTATGAGCGGGACAAACCGAACCTAGAATTCTTCAGGAAATAATTAGGGATCCCATCCGAGCCTGGACCAGCCGAGTCATCTAACTTCAGTAATTCGCTAAAGCTCTCGCCCAGACCGATAGACAATTCAGAAATATCCGCAATAATTGGTACATCAAGATCCGCAACTACTTCAGAGTCGGGCACAAAAACGGAGCTAAAGTTGTCCTCGAACAAGGCAGCCGATTCGGTAGTCGTGGAAGCAGTCTCATCATTAAGATACATGCATTCAGGTATATTTTTGGTATTTTTCAAGCTGTTTATAAACGAATAAAATTTCTCTGGGTTGCTGTCAATAGAATGTTCAATCGAGATTAAGAAATTCTCGTACAGTGTTCTTTGATACGATTTAATCTCTGAGCGAAGGTTAGAAAAACGAGAGTATTCGTTATCCGAATTAGATTGCTTGTATGTTGCATGTGCTGCTTTTTTTCATAGATGAGCCTCTTCAATCTTGCATCAAACCAGCGAGGGAAACTATCCACTCTGCGCCGCAAGCAAGGAACATACCGGTCTATCATATCGCGAAGAACATCATTCAGTATTTTAGTCGATTCATCAACTTCACTATGAGCTAAAATCTCGTCCCAGTCAACAGCGTTCAGCGCGGTATTAATGAGACCATAATCAGCAATTTTAAAATTACGGTAATAAATAAAAGATCGGTGGAACTTGTTAGCGATATATATACTGACAGCGGGGGATGGTGGGGATCTATAGGTGACAAACACGATGCATGCGCAAGTTGGGTAGCTAAATTAGTCCTGTCAGGAAATATAAGATCTAATGTGTAACCGTTGCAGTTCAAAACGTTGTTATTTTGTCGTAAGTTGAAATAATTGGCAAAATCGCACATAACCGAAGCTGCCGAGACAATCACGTTGGAAGTTTGATCATATACCGAAAAGGATAACTCCTCCGATAATGTGAGCCAGGCAATACGGGGGATGTTGAAATCGCCCGCAATGAGTATCTCGGCTCTGGGGTATTGTGCGATAAATGATGCTATTGTTGATGTAATGTCGTTATACACCGAAAGAACTGAAGCTTGCTGGATGTAAACAACGCCCATTAACAAGGTCTTTGGACCAAATAAACATCTCACAATAAGATTCTCGACAGCACAGTTCGGTGATTCGAGTAAATAGTAGTGACACAGACGTTTTTTATCGCTATCAATAATCCCCCACCTCTGCAACCACTGCGGTCCGCACGAAAAATAACATGATCATAAAATCCGAGTTCAGTATCCGAGATACCAGGGTGAAGCCATGTCTCATCTAGGATGACTATGTCATAGTCAGAGCTGGAAGCAAAGAGACGCAGCTTATCGAGTTTGGTGCGGAAACTACGAACATTTTGATAAAAAATTGATAAATTTACGGGCTGTACAGAATCAGAGGACAATACCCGGCCTATGCGTTTTTTGTAATAATTGAGGGAGTACCGTTGATATATCTGATTACTAGGTTCCGTTTACCTGATCTCAAACGAGAGTTCAATTCATCATGGAGACCCGCGAGATAATTTCGCTCGTTGGGAATTAGGTCATTCTTGATCTTGAACCCTCGAGCAGTGAAAAAGCCTCTGTTCCGAAGCACAGACAGGGCAGCATCATGCGACGGGAAACACAACTTGAGTTGACCGGCTTGCACGAGGGAATCTGCCCGATTAAGACGTTCACGTATTCGACATCTGCTCTCCTGCTCCGGGATGTTTAAAAGAATTGCATTATTCTCGCGCCTCCGACGATTTGCCATTTCACTCATCAGTTCCTGTGGATGCTGCTGATAAGTCTGGTGACTATGACAATGACGCGTTTTCCAGCACCGAGAATCTCTTTTCGAGTCCTGAAACCCGCGTTCGATCGAGGCTGAGTTGCGATTTCAACTCTTCGACCGAGTCGTGCAACATCGAGGAGAACGATGCCTGGAGCCGAGTGAACATGCCATCAAGCGCTTGGTCAAGGTCAGCGCGAGTAATGTACGCCGTAGCGCGTTGGGGGGACACTATCGAACGGCGGTTCCTTCTCGTAACCCCGCAGCAGGTGACATATCCGCGGCCCGCGAGAAGGCTGAGATCTTTAACGCAAGTCTAGTGATAGACTGCGTTACAATCAGGGCATGGTTTCTTTTTCACGTTCGGGCTAATCACCCGATCGCAACGCGGACATTTCCGCGACATCGCAGGCGATGAACTGCTGGCGGACGAGACAGGCGTCAACAAACGTGAATTCAGTCAGCAGTCCAGCACTGATGTCCAAGCGCAGCCATCGATCCGTCAGCAGCGTGGGATGAGTGCATTCGCACAGTGCCGTCGGGTCGATTGTCGATAAGAGGAAGCGGGCAGGGCTGAATCAAGCACGTCCATCTCCCAGCACACAGGATAGGGGCGTCTAGTAAACTCACGGGCCCCGAGATGTTATTTACAGATTGTCATCATTATGAGCAACTGACAATACTCAGTGAAAATTGCATATAAATTGCAGATTGAGGTTAGAAGATGCGGCAAGTATGATCAAGGACATGTAGGGACAGAAGCAAAGAAGCGAAAGGCGTCACACTCGGGTCCAAAGGGCAGAGCACTGTGCGGTGCAGCCTCCAAACGCAACTGCCTGTATAGGCCCCTAAGCGATCACACGCAGCGGACGAAAAAAACAGGACACACTGCCAAAACACATGTCATGCCACGTACCTGAAGTTGGCGTATTGAAAAATATGTTAATTTTCCACTATTAATAAACAACCGACTACTAAAAGAGCTCCTAACGAATTGGAAATAATTCAACAACAAATAATTGAACATTATTCTAGTTACATAAATAATTAGCAAATATGTCAAATAAAATAGAAAAAATAGAAACTAAAATAATCTTACTTTTAAATTCATTGAATTACGATTATTTTGAAATATGAAGTATATATTTTATACATATTTAATATCCATTGCGGATCCACCTCAAATCGATTTAGAAAAATAAGGTCTTAAATAAATTCAATGCAAACTAGTTTATTTAGAATTATATTATTTATTCAATATTATTTTATTATGTATTTCATTTTACATACAAACACATAAAGAAACAGAAGATAATTTCCAGTCGAAGCAGTAGTATTTCATTCAAAATACAAAAACATTTCAAGTCGTTATACTACATGACTTCGTTATTACAACCAGCATTCACTCAAAGAAATAGACTGTAAAAGTTACACTCAGACTGCAAAAACTACAGTCAAGACTGTAGTTACATGTAACATATATGTACATATATACAGACATATATGTTGGTGATATATATGACATATATGTACATATATGTCACATATATGTTCATTTTACCTGGCATTTTACTCAGATCTTTATCTGAGTAGGCAATGATGAAATATCAAAGTTTGGGCAGAAAAGCAAACTCAGAGCGCGTAGCGCGCTGATGTTCTAATCTGAAAAACGGCGGATATTAAATCGTCAATAGATCTGATCATAGTACACATCTCAGGCGACAGCGTAATGTGACTATTCTCATCAAGAAGAATTAACCCATCACCTATATAAGGAAGTGAAAATTGGACAGCGGCAACATCATTGTGGAGTAATACTCTCATATTAGTTGTGAGAGTAAGTAACATTGGGTAGTGTAAAATAATGTGCCGGGTCAAGATGGTGAGACTTGCGTAACGCGCTGCGGAAATTTTCAAATACATCAGCTAATAGTAAAACGTCGGTCTTCAAGTACAAATCTGAATATTGACCTATAGTTTG
>JABFPB010008114.1:0-10417 GCA_022817645.1 Ceratoteleas bidentatus | reverse complement strand
TCCTATTTTCAGAGAAATTAATTACAGTGATTATATAAAATCGTAAATTCATTAATTTCATAAGAAATTTATATATTAAATAAGTAGATGATTAAAACAATATAAAATAACCATGTAAAAAACAATACAAAATAAACAAATTAATCAATAAATTTGTCTTAATGGGATTTCAAACCATTCTGCGTCCGAATTACAACAATGAACCAGCCAAAAATGTGATGTCATTATGACAGAAAAACTTTTCGATTTATTATAGGTTACCTCCTCCGTAGGCTTGTAAAACAGTGTCTCAGTTTTGGCATTTAATGCCCCGGGAGTTTCTCGTAAAACAATCCCGCGCAATAGGTTGTTGCCGTCGCTTCTTATTTCTTCGGAAACGTTATTTACATGCGAACTTTTTGCACAGCTTTCTAGCTTTCGACAGGTTCTTCCGTCGAATGACGGTTGTGTCAACCGTTTCAAAACGGCAGCTGATTAACACTTGCAAATTTACATCGGTTTCGTGCAAACAAAGACTACGAACAACATTAAATTAACACGATAAATAACAAAAATCCGACATGCACCATGCAACTTATGGACAACCGGCACCGACGCTGCTTAGACAGAAATCCGCTAGATGGCGCTCGCGGCGACACGAACAGCTAGTCTAAGGAACTTCATTGTTTTTCATTAATTAAACAATATGCAAATTTAACCCGCTACCCTTGCAATAATATCAACAACAGTGTTTTTATTGAGTGAAATGGTGGTAGTATTTTCCTGCCACGACAGTGGAATCTTTTTGCTACCATATCGCTAGTTGAGAAACATACTGTTCTATCTCAAATTTTATCAATTTCGAACTAATAACGTACAATTATTTCTTTAATTTGAATAAGCATTCTGTATTAGTTATTTATGCAGCAAGGGCGGTAAGTAAGCCATTATTGTCGAGCGTGGATTTGGATACGAGACGAAGACGAGGGCTGCCGAAGGCAGCCCGAGGCGTAGTCGAGTAACATCATATATATAACGATAGGACGAGATCACTTTCACTTTTGAGCAATGTGTATTTGTACCTTTGACAGTATCCTCCATGACTTGACGACACAATTTCGTTGTAACACTTGTGGAATAGCTCATATCTGGGTGACTATTGATTTCAATTAGCCATGTGGAAAAATCATCCATAAGCATAAAGTCCGCTCCATAGAGTTCAAAACTATTTCGACGTTGGTCCATCGCGTCTTGACTTGTCAATAAAGATCCTATCAAACCTTGCTTCATGCCAGGATAGATTAATTCTTCCCATGCGTTACCATAACCCTGTTTCCTGCAATGCGGCATTTATTTAGTTTAAGGGGTTATTAGGTTAAGCCCACTAGTTTAAGGGGTTACATACATCTGAAATGACAAAAAAATGAGAAATTTAGTTTCACAAGATGAAAAAAGACATTAACAAACGATTGTGTTATTCAATAGAGCATACAGTCAAGTTTTAGAATGATTTTTGCAGTGGAAAATAATGTATACTTTTCTGAATATAAAAAAATACAATATAAACATTTTTAATTAATAAAAAAAAGTATAAAATAATAAACATTTCATTTTTTTCTGTTTAAGAATTTAAATTTACAACTGATAATATCTAATTATTCATAAATTTATATTATTTGCGTATATTTAATGAATTATATAAAAATAAACATAACATTTAAATAACTATTACATAAATTTCACCACGTGGAATAAATAATACCTTTTTTAACGACATAAAAATCATATATTAGCAATTTATTTGGAATATACTAAAAGTATATTGGATATATGTAGGACATATATTGGGCATACATATTTTTTCAACCCGGTGTCCCTTCGGCGACTCTCCACGAAAATGGCAATTTTCGTCAATTTTAATCCAATCAGCTTGATTTTTTTTGGTGTTTTGTCGAATTTAGGTCCCTTAATAATAATCTATAGCAAAAACCCAGAAAAAATCAATTGATTATCATCATTAATTAACAAAAGGTTGTAAAAAACCCCAATTTTTCAAAAAGTTAGTGAGAGTTCAAATTACAATCAATTTTGTTGTTTTTAGCGCCATTTTATTCGCCATTAAGAGGATAATAAAAATTACGGACGGATTTTTAATAACTATCATATCAACAAACAAAAGTTATAAACAATAATGTGAAAAAATGCCAAAAACCGTTGTTTTTGCATGGAGAGTTCCCTTGATGATATTATAATAGACAAATATTGTCGTTTTTACTACCCATTTTGAAGTTCGAAATCTGAAACAGTACGTTCAAAGTTTTCAAATATAGTTAATGGGAGCGAGATTTGAGCATAACTTTTCAGATTCTGAACCTCATAATAGGTAGCAAAAACTTTCATTAGCAGCCTCGCGCGGGAAACAAACTTACATAAAACAGGCACGTAGATTCAAACTGAACTTCGTTTCTTCACTAGACTGATGCCCAATTATTACCCAATTTTATAGAGCATTAACATAAATCCATGTTAATGGATCCATGTTAATGCCCAATCTTTGACTGGTTCTACTATCGCATTTTGGTCACATATTTGACCAATATGTATGCTCGATATTTGACTAAATAAAAATCTCCCTACGTAATAAAAAATCTATCGCTTCCGCCGCCGCCGCCGTGCTAGATCAGATTTTTAAGTGAAATAGGTCTCTATATGGTCAGATTGGAAGTAAAATGGGCCAATTGGAGTTGGTCAGTGTATGTATGGGCCAACTGCAGTTGGTCAGACGTGAAGTAGAATGAGTCAAGTGGAGTTCGTCAGTGAATGGTCAGAAGTAGAATGGAGCAAGTGATGTAGGTTCGTATATGTTCAGACTGGAAGTAGAATGAGTCAGTGGAGTAAGTGGAGTAGTTTCATATATGTCAGACCGGAAAGAGAGCGAGGCCATTGGAGCAGGTCTATATGTGGTCAAAACGGATGTAGAATAGTTCAAGTGGAGTAGGTCTTTACAGTCAGACTGGAAGTAGACTGGGGCAAGTAAAACAGGTCTATGTATGGTCAGATCGGAAGTAAAATAGAGCAAGTCTATATATTGTCAGGAAGTAGATTAGATCTACTGGAGTAGGTTTGTGTGATATGACCAGAAGTAGAATCGGATATGTAGATCATGACTATCTAAGCAATCCGATCTGACTATATATGGTCAAATCGGAAGTAGAATGAGTCAAGTGGGTCATTCTATGACGGGTCTATATACACAGTAAAAAATCCGGAGTTAAATGGTTGTCATGGGAGTTAAATTTTCAGTCTATATGGAGTTCTAGCAGGTCGGAGTTAAATTACAGAGTGAAAATTACGGAGTGAAATTCACACTGCGCGGAGTCATTTTGGCTACAAAGCGCATGCGCAGTAGACAAAATGACTCCGCGCGGTATGAATTTTCACTCCGTTACTCTTACACTCACACCGTAACCTCAAACTCTGTGAATTTTTTACTGTGTATGGACTGTTCATGATTATTTTCGAAGAGGATTGATGATCCATATCCAGATAACGATTAATGAAACGATGGGTGGTAATGATATTTAATGATGATCTTTGATAATTATTGATAATGATTAAGCACAACCAATCAAAAGTGGTAGATGAATGGAAAGCGAGTCCCAATACGTGCCAAATATGTAGTTAGTTTATATAACCCATTTATATAAATCTTATAAGTCAATTATATAAATGGTGGAGTTTAGCAATTTTGGCTTCGACCTAGGTTTTTAATATATAGAGATACAATAACTGCAGAGACAGCCGCCATTTGTACACCGATTTGTTGTACACCGATATTTTTAAAAAGCAAACGATTTGTCTGTAGAAAATTAATTTCCGTCTGGTCGCGCAAAATTGCAACTAAATCGGTTATATAGTTCTCGAGTTTCGTGGTCACGGAGTTTAAAGTCAAGAATTGTGGTGGGGCATATGGTAGGACATGACACAATACATTATTTTACACTAAGAATCGTTCTAAAATTTTATTCTATGCTCTATCGATTAACGTAATCATTTGTCAATGTGTTTTTTCATGTTATGAAAAAATGTCTATATTTGATGTTTTTTCAGGTGTATATGACCCGTTAATAATGTATTGGTGTATGTAGTTCATCCAACAATTAAATGAAGTAATTACTTTAAAAACTCCTTGAAAGTGGTGGCATTCCACATATTTTCGTTTGGCAGCCCTGGGTCCCTGCTACTCTCGTTTTCGTATTTACATTGAACAGCATTATTGCAAAGGTGAATCGACTCATGAAAGTCCGACAACGTAAACTTCTTTGTGCAGAACCGTAAATAACTTTCTCTGGACATAAATAAATGAACATTAAATCGTGTTGATAAAACGCGGTTGTCAGTGTCTTGGAAATTAATAGAACTCAATCATGAACTCCTCCACTATCTCTTATAGCGCTCACGTTTAAAACAATAAAATTGCTTAGAATTCAATTCGACCAAGTAATGGTTTAAACGGTTTCACAACTGGGTTAGAGCAGATCAATTTCCAAGAGCTTTCTCTGTAGACTGTGCGACCCGATTTGAGAGTGAGCCACTTAACTTTCACCCCTGTACAAAGAAATTAGTAAAAAAAATTGCTAGGCAAAGTTTATTGTGAACATTTTGACAAAAATCTTTAATAATATTAAAAATAATAACTATTTTCAGCTTGATTTTACAATTAATATTTATGAAATATATATAGTCTTCGTTAACCATTAAAATTATAAAGAAATTGTATTTTATTTAAAACTTATAGATTTTCAACGTAATAGTCATGGAGGCATTACTAATGGAATAGTATTTTTGTACATCTTTACATTAACAACACTATTCTTCATACAGACATATCTCCAGGATCAGAATTTCAATCAAATGTATATTTAAATGTGTTTTCCCAATTATCTCTAAATAAACTACATAGATTTATACAGTTTGGGTATGTGTTGTTGTGGTATACATAATTATATACTTATGTATACACTCAGGGATTTAATTTCAAAATTGGGGTTAATGATGTAACATTTCTCTTAGATAACGGAGAATCCAAAATGACGTTTTACATTCTTAAAATATCCATTTTATAAATTGTACAGAAAGTAATTTTGCAAAATGTTCTGCATTACTTAGCAATTTCTAGAATTTATTTATCAAACTCACTTATACATCCAAATGGTGAGGGGAAACGTGCGAGTAATCAGAAACCACTGGCGAATGTCGAACTTGGTGTCGTAGATTAAAAAAGGTCGTTCTGCAAGACAAACAGATATTTTTTATCTACAAAGTGAGTGCGATCAGCGAAATACGCACCGATATACTTTTGTACAACGAAACGCGCGTCAGTCTTGTTCGTAGGATTCATTTTGTTAAGAACGTCTTCCAATTTGTTCATAACTACTATGCCCCTTCCGCGGCTCTTATTGCCAGGCTTGACTATCCAGATATTCAACAACCCATCCATATCTAGTTGGTGCCAGTACTTCCGTATTCTCTGTAGAATTTGGTTCGCCATGATGTAGTACTTCTGGCAAGTAAAAGCGCGTCGCTTAAGGAAATGTCTATTAATTCCCATTCCATATGTCTTAACTGTAATGTCAACTGTTCGGAGAACTTACGTAATATGTGACGCCGCATGAAATGAACAACGATTGTCCTTGGATGATTTTGTAGTACCAAGAGATGAACTGTTCCCATTGATGGGTCCAAACTTTCTCCGACTCCTGATCGATATCCTCATGTGTCTGACTCTTCATGTAATCGGTACATCGTTTTATAGCGAAGTCCAGTGCCTTCACAGGAATCGTGCCTGATGTTGACCTGGTTGCACTCTCACCCTCAGTTTCAACTTTATTGACCAGCCACTTTAACAAGCTCATGCACGCAGTCAACCTGGAAATTAAGATAAATTTAAGCTTTTTGGCGAACATACTTGTGGTAATGTAGGATCGATGTTGCCTGTCGATTTTTTAGACATTTTACTGGCCGATTAAAACTTTACCGGCTTTAATTAGTGTCATGTATAAACAATATCCTTTAATTTAACAATTTTCGTTTGAGGCGTCGAAATATTTCCAAAAAAAGTTGGTTCAAAATGGTAGCCCTCATATTGAATGGCACACATTCAATATGATGTGTACCATTTAAGGGGTACATACACCTAGAATGACAAAAAATGTAGCAACTTTTTTTTCGCAACATGAAAAAAGTAAGTGAAAAAACGGTTACGTTATTTAATAGAACATACGATAAAGTTTTAGATGGATTTTTTTAGTGAAAAATAATTTATTTCGTGTCCCAACATATGGCCCACCGCAAATCTTGAATTATAAACCGACCATTATAATTCGATTCGAGAATTATACAATAAAATTCGTTGAAATTTTGCGCGACCTGTTGGAAGTTAACGTTTTTAGATATTAATCGTTCGCTTTCAAAAAATATCAATTTACAACAGAATGCCGGCTCTCTATATAGACTGTAATCTTAGCCAGTGTCCTAACACTTTGGTCTATAGACAGCCGCCATTTTGTTGTAATTGTCATGGTAGGTGTATGAGCCCCCTTAAGCATGGAATTTTCGTGAATATTAGTGTTAAAATTATTCACTATTCACTATATGTTAAAATTTTCCGGAATTCCGCATTTTGGTGTAAGATGTAATATAGTATGTTATGTTATATGTTAAGGGAGGAATTATTCTTATTGTCTACTCTTTCGAATAAAACTTCGCCAAATTGTGTTATCTTGTGCAGAACTGAAGATACGATTTTTCAAAGTTCACCTAAAAAATTTCTACACTGTTAAAAAATAAAATATGTACGTTTTTCGACTTTAGAAATGTCATTTGTAATTAAAATATATAATTAACACAATTTTCCGAGTGAATGTACAACATTTGTTGTTACAGTTCATGCTTTATTTTGCTCTCCCAGTTTACTTTTTAAGGTGGAGTAAACTTTACACTGTCATTGAGTAATATTTCACTCTGAAAGTAGTTACACCTTACACCACAACGTCAAACTCCGTACATGTTTAACAGTGCACATAAAATATATACACTACCTAAAATCGTCAATGAAGGAATCCATCTGATCTTTTTGGCAAAGATTATAGCACCGAGGGAAAAGTGTGTGAGATACCCCTGGTTCGTAATACCACATCATCTGTCTAACATTTGCGCAAAGACCAACCTGGAATGAAAATTTAATTAAATTCTGAGTCGTAGATTCACAAAATATGCAGTACCTTTGACGTAAAACCTGCTCGATAATATCTATTGAAAATTGTTGTTTTGTTTTTTTGCGATGGCCAGCCTTGCCAGTCTGTACCAGTGTTCCAGAGAAAATCAACAGTATGATTGCTAAGCATCTTTGAGATTAATAATCGTTCGTTTTGGATATCGTTGAGGTCGCCAATCCCATTTAAAAGAGTAAGAGGGTTTGTGTCAACAGAGATGTGCGTATCAACTGAAATCAATCATGTACACTGAAAAAATTACAGTAAGCAATTATAATGTACTGGAAATAAATTACCATTCGTGTTAAAGCTTCCCAGAGATTCCAAAAAAAGAAAACAAATGATTGGGAATCAGTGGGAAATTCGAAACTGAAAATTACGTAATATATGTGGGATTTTCTCAGTACAATTGAATGGCTGAATGTTAAAACTCGCTGAGCGCTAGACGTGTCCAGAAAATAGGCAACCGCCATTGAGCTGAAGATAGGCAATCGCCGTTGCGTTGTGCTCGGTTTCAAATTAAAATATCTTTTAAACTATCGTTGATATCCAAATGATCAGCGAGGAAGTTGTTCCTTAAGTTGTAAGGAATAACTGAGAAAAGTTTGAACAACTTCCGTACTGTACGAATCACAATATTTACATATATATTCGGGCCGAACTAATAATGTACTAGAACATTCTTTATTAGTCGCGCGCTGATATATATGTTAATATTTTGATTCGTACAGTACGGAATTTGTTAAAACTTGGCACAGTTATTCCTTAGACCTTAAGGTACAACTTCCTCGCTGACACTATATGGATATCAGTGATTGTTTAAATGATATTTTAATTCTAATCCGAATTAAATAACGCGCTCAGCGGCGATTGCCGCGTTCAGGGGTATGTCGAGCGCTCAGCGAGTTTTAAATCCAGACACTCAATTAGGAATTTCCCTAACATTATTCGGAATACAAAATCTATTAATTTAGTCAGGAAATTTCCCAAATGTATTTGGAGTTTTCCTTAACCTATTCAGTATAACTTTTTGAATTTGATAGATAATTTAGTTTTTTCAACGGAATGAAAAATAGCCATATATAAGATGTATGAGTATCTTTTTATAATGTTTTAAATTTTGCAATATTTTTGAAAAAATAGCAGGTTGTTTACAATTATCTTAAAAATGAATAAACATAACGTATTTTACAATTCCAAAGTAACCTACAGAGAATTCTACATAAATAAATAAATATTAATATATTGCTTTTTCTTGCAATAAGCAGATTTCACCTTGATTTTTTTGTCCTCTACAAAAAAAATTGGGGATAGAATTTGAAAACGCACCGTTTGAAACCACGAAAGCTATCAGCGTCTCATCCGTTGACGCTCAACGATTCAAACGTTAACGTCAAAGCTTCATCCATCGAGTATTAGGGTTTGAAAGGTTGATCGTGTCTTAACCTTTCAAACCATAATTTTAAAGGGATGAAACGTTAAAATCGTCAACGTTTTATCTGTTCAGTATGACTCAACCTTTCATCCTGCGATTTTTCTTTCCGTGTACAGTGAACAAATTTAGTCAACAGGTTAAATGTGTGCATGTTAGTAGCTTAGTATTTCATTAATTTCAATGTGACGCCTCTGGCCAAGTAGTTGCGTACTGACTTTGTACCTGGGAGCCGTTGTTTCGAATTTCTTTGTTGGTGTGAAAGACAAATCTAAGGTACCGTTCTTTTTTATATTTTTATGTATTTTTATTGTATTTTGCCGTAATTGTACTATTATTTTTTTCATTAATTAGATCTATTATTAACTAATAAATTAAATTAAATAAGTTCTCATTTCTCAACAGGTTTGGGCAAATCTAACAGGCATGAACACACATTTAAGGAAAACTCTAAATAGTTTTCTAACTAAATTTGTAGATTTTGTATCTACGAATTCCAGACAACCACACTTAAAAGAATGAATTCATTATGATCCAATAATGAGCGCACATTTGAATCCATTTTGATTCACATTGTACGCACAAGTGAATCTATATTTTCCCCTTTTTTGTCATAGTGATTAACAAATGTGAGTGATATGTGAGCCCAAAATAATTGACTTGTGAGCCCGAAATGAGTCAAATGTCAGCCCAAATTGAGCGAAATGCGAGCCAAAAATGAATCAGTGTAAGCCAAAAATGAGCGAAATGTGAGCCAAAAATGAGTAAAAGTGATATCACAGCGATAAGTTTGTAATTAACAAACAAGCCAAAAATATACTAATCGGTGAACTTGCTGCTCATTTTGGGCTCACATATCACTCACATTTGTCAATCACTATGACTGAAAAAAGGTGAAAATACGGATTCATGTGTGAGTCCAGTATCAGGGTGTCCAGCAACCTGGAAAACCTGGAAATGTCCTGGAATTTTAGAAGCGTCCTGGAAAATCTGGAATTGTTCTGGAATTCCAGGCGCCGTCTGGATATTTCAAAAAAATATATTCTAAACAGTAAATTAGTTGTAATTAAGAGAATTTGAAGTACTTTTATAGACAGTATGAAGGGTGCTGATGATTTTTCTTAATCATCAGCACCCTAAAACTGGTTCCAGACATATATATTTGAAGTTTCTGCAAAAACCGAAAACATGACATTTTCAAAAATTAATATCTCGGGAACTATACATTCTAGATAAACAATATTGTGCATATAAAAAATGAAAAAACTCAAAGTTTTCAAATGTATTTTTTGTTTTAAGGTACCTCTTCATCCTGATTGGTTTACAAGGAAATAAAATGTTCAAAAAATATTTCAGACATGAGATTAAAATTGCAAGTATCTTTTATACGTTTCGAGATAATAATACTTTTGTAACTAAAAACACGTTAAACATACCTAACAGTAGGGCGTTTGGAGCATCATAATATTGATTAATGCGTTTCGTACGTAAACATGATCTATTCAATAATAACAACCAGTTTCCGTATCAAAGTTTAAAATTATTCGAAACGAGAATCGAAGTCTCAACAATGCTTTGTGATTGTTTACAGTATCTTTTTTCCACCCTCTGTCGATGGCAACTCGCTTATTAGACTGGTAATACCATCACAGTTGAAAAATTCCATTAGAAACAATTAGATACATATAAAAAATACTGTAAAATCCAGATAGAAACCATCAGAACATATTTC
>JABFPB010008113.1:0-10418 GCA_022817645.1 Ceratoteleas bidentatus | reverse complement strand
CTCCAAACATGAAAAATACCGAAAAATAGGCCAAAATCGGCCTGTTTTGTGCATTTTATCACTTAACAAAGCATAACAAAGTAAAAAATAAAAATTCCGTCTTTACAAATGCTAGATAATTGAACTAGGATGAAGTGTCCAAAATTTGAAGTAAATCGGATGAAAATTGTAGTCAAAATATTACGCCAAAAATGCCCTATTTTTGAACTATTTTAATTAATAAAAGGGGGGATTTTTTTCGGGGATTTGTTCAAGTTTCTTTTTATGCGGGCTAATATGAACAAAATATTGAAATTTCAAGACATTCGAATGAAAATTACGTATTTTAGCCATTTGGGTTTTACCTCCCATTAAGGTTAGACAATTGGGTTCTGCTTTACGAAATTTTTAGGTGTATTTGTAGATGTATTTGTACGATTACCTTTCACTGTCTGGAGAAGGCAATCGT
This sequence comes from Ceratoteleas bidentatus, assembly GCA_022817645.1. Taxonomy (NCBI): domain Eukaryota; kingdom Metazoa; phylum Arthropoda; class Insecta; order Hymenoptera; family Scelionidae; genus Ceratoteleas; species Ceratoteleas bidentatus. The sequence goes on along the minus strand of JABFPB010008113.1, from coordinate 9,970 downwards.
TTGTTCAATGCAATAAGGATCTTTAGATAGATAGAATTTTGATATTGTAACAAGGTTGCGGTTTGAAAGAATGTTTCTAGTAGAATGTTAATGCATAAAAAATAAGAAGCATTACATTTCCGACAAATCTTCACTTCCGGATAGTAATTGTTGCTGAGGGAGAATATACTTTATGAAGACATTCAATAATGTCTCATGTCACTTCTTAGTTTTAGAAGTTAGTATAATGTTTGACTACAACTTATCAAGCTTAAACAAATTGATTTAACTCAATTGAATTTCTCTTGTACCAACCCGAAAATCCTGTTACTATTTTGGTGAAGAGGATTCCTGATTACCACATCCTTAATCATGTACTAACAATAAGATTCAGATTAATTAAACCGGAAACACTGTTATGAGAAACGAAGGACCGCTTCATAAATTAATTATATTTTTCAAATATTATTACTTTTCTGATTGGCAGTTTTCTATAATTAAACACTGCAATGAAAACATTTTTTATCTTCCCACAAAAGTTTCCCTCCGCTGCTCCCAGTTTTGCAATCGACTCTGGTTTCGAAACCGCATTTTGTTAGCTTTGATCAATTTGCAAACTGTCCAATTTTTGTTCTTTCCAAAAAAATACTTTTTGTTTTCGAATCTCCGCAGTGACGGAGTAATCACTTGTACAATTACGTAAAACGAAGGAAACCGTAGAATTGTCCTGAATGTTGCGCGTAGTTGATAACGCGAATTTCTATACGTTCCGTGATGTAACGTACGTCATTGCAACTACTGTCGAACTGTTTTTGGCTGTTTTGTAATTGCGTAGCGACGGGTGCAAGTGAATCGATAGGAACTGACGGAATTTCCACATCAAATTGCGAATATTGATTCAAGTTACCCGCAACGGACGTCGTGCATTTTTTACGCTGGAATTCGGAAACATCAGTCGAGTTGTAAAATCAATTTTTGCGACAACGATTTCGTATGAGTTTATAGTTCGTCGAGTTGTGAGTTACGCGTATATAAGCTTCATCGAACATATTCGCTTTAACTTGGCGAAATCGGACCTTTGGAATAGAACATGTTCATTTGCGAAGTCATGATCAACGGATTGTTGTGCATTTTTTAATTAAAAGTCTAAGAGAAGCATTAAGTTGTATTATTTAATAAGTCACTGCGAATTTAACAACATTTGAATATCATGTCAGGAGAAAAAATGTCTTGATAAAATTGAAAGTAAAAATAATTATTATAACAATAGAAATATTTAATACATTACAGAATCATTATATGAATTCAATGGCCAATCTTGCACAACGTAATTTAAGGCGTTTGATATTGCAGTATAACATTCTCTGATTGAAACTGATTGTCCGTCAAGTAACTATATTGTAATTGAATTTACCGAGTTAGTCGTTGTAACGTGAGAAAAGTGGAATGACGGACACCGTCGAGAAAAATATGATTATCTCGGAAATTGGCTGAAATGCATTATTTCTCGGGTTTCCTGAGATTTGACTGAGATTTTATTCGTATTAAGAACAATCTCTGCATCAGACAAATTGCCATTTTTCCCGATGGCTCGGTTACATTTACTTCAAATACACTAATGGAGATAATTGAAATTAATCATGAAATATTAATAACGTTGCTTTGATTGTAAATTACGATCCTCATTTTCAATGCAGAACGCCAATGTGCATAAAATTCGCAACGCGTGCTAAATTGAATAGAATTAAACGTATTAAATTCTTGGCGGTATTGTTGCAAATTAAAACGCGCGCACTCGCGAAATGATTTGTTTACGTGTTGTAATATGATTAAGAGTGCTGCCGCATCAGCGAAGTGAAATTTCAATGAAACGTATAGACACAGCAGTTTGGAAATCGGTATAATGTACTAGTCATAACTTGCAACTCCATCCCCGAGACCTATCACTTTCAGGTTATTTAGGAAAGTCGGAAAAGAAGTACACACAAATCCGATTTATTACATATATCTTCCTTATTTAAACTTTGCTGTAACAGCTTCCAAATAGTTTAATGTAAAATATGTCAGGAAGAAATATTTCCGCGTTCAAAGTTTGTGCATATGTTTTTCGATTCATTTTTGCACGTCTATTTAAAATGTGAAAACGATATTCAGTTTAATCCAAACGAAAACCCGAGAGATGAGCCGGTTACGAATTTGCTCGTCGTGTAAAAGATACGGGAGTTACCAAGAAGTGTGCAGATATTGATTCTCGAAATTAATTAACGTATTAAACGAATCTCAGGAATAATCTTTCATGTTGCCAATCAAAGAGAATGTTGAATAATGTAACGCAACAATCAGCTTTCCATAATTTCAGAATTCCATAAATAATAAACAGTAACATTTTTTCCATTGCAAAATAACTGCTTTGTGCATTATTTTGGTTTTGTCGGCTTACTTTGTTGTTTTGTACAAGTTCTATCACTGTATTAACTGTTCGTAGGCAGTGAAGAATTTTTTGTCATTTGTGAATAGTATTAAAGAGGCTTTTGCAAAAAAAGAGCAGATAGCTGATTAGGTAGAAATGTCACGAGATTCCTAAGCTGACACGACTTTGCGTAATTAATTAAAATGATACTTACATAATATCTCACTTTTGAGTTGAAATTAGTATTTTAAATTGTGATTTTAAATCCCAATCAGCAATACAACAAAAATCGTACAAAATTGATTTTCATAAACGAAGATTTCATAATAATTTCTAGTCTGCAAAAGTAGTTGAATTAGGTGAACGTATTTCCCTTTTCATATTCTGAACGAACTTCTTTTCAAAACGAACAGCTAAGCAGCTAAATATAAATTTGCTTCTAAAATCAATTTTCGATGCGTGAAATTTGCGAGCCGAACGCGACGTGTTTCAGAGCGAACGTCATTATCGTTCTCTCGCCTCTACAGCAACTCAACATAAACACCGTCGTACTGATAAAAACGCAATTCTGCTCGCACCGTCCGCCAAGCTACCCAAACTATCAGCATCGAGCAACAAGAAAAACGATTCGGTACGGTCTGTACACCGTCAATTACCCTTTTTCAATGAAGCAACACGCGTTTCCCCGCCGCGCTGATGACAAAATAAAGCAGTCCTTCGCAGTCGGTTCGCTATCAAAACACCCCTCGTAACTGTACTTTTTCGACTCGACCGCCAGCCGCCAATTTGTTTCGATTAAACTTGCCGACCGAAACCCGGAAAATAGTCGCGCTGCGATGTTCGGTGACGGTGTCGAAGAATCCCGAGTCGAAACGAATGTCAAAACAGAAGAAAAAATCGACAAAGTTGGGGTTTTGTTTGAGGTTAGAAGGCATTGTCGTGTGAAGAGAAAACGGCAAACGAGTTGGCGCGCGACTGCCAAAGAGTACTGTATTTTTGTTCAGCGTGAAAAGGAGCGACGGCCGCCTTTGTTGTGTCTCGCGCGCCGAAGCCGCATAAGCATAAGTAAACAAATTCCGTGGCGAAAGATTATATTATTTGACGCGATGGTAAATACGACGGGTCGATGTAACAGCGACGCGGAACAGTTATCTTGAAAAGCGTGTAACGGTTTTTGTCAACAAGGAATCGGATGACGTTTAAACAAACTTGCCCGAATCGTCGGGAAACGCAAAAACCCTTTTACACCGGAAAACACGGTGGTTTGTGGATACTCGTTTTTCAAAACCTCGGGGCATTAAGTGCATTGAAATAATTCGGCCATTTTTGTCGTTAATGACGTCAGACCTTCGCAAACAACTCGCGATGAAGTTTACGCGAAACCCCGATTTCTCTACTCACTTCTCTTGTCTCGGCAACACTTACCCATCTCGAAATAGCAGACCGCGATTTCGTCGCGCGAGAAATCGTAAATTGGAAAGCAAATTATTTTCGCACATTACCTCGCGAAATCCCGCGAACCGATCCCGAAGTTATACTTGATCCCCATCTCGAGACTCCCAGCGAATACAATGTCATCATACATTTTTCCCCGCTGCATATTACACAATTGCGATTGACTCAAAACAAAAGCCGCCGGCACCGTCGAGGAGCGCGACATAATTGCACCGTTAAACCGCATTGGAAAAACGGATCTCGCTACTCGTCACGCCGCCGCGACATTATCTGTCCCCTCCGCGGCCCTTCCTTTCATCAGCTGCTCTCACGCGGAACCTGTAAACGTCGAATTCCGCCCCCGTCGAAGTCTCGCAAACTCTTTCAAAGCCACCCCTTATACTCGGCTATTTAACAAAACGTCGCCTCCCGACCTGCCCCTCGTTACTTTTTAATCCACTCTGCCCCGCCGTGGAGCACAGCCAATCGTAAATTTACATTAACATTTCTTTGCCGCGCTGTTTGCCCTGGCTCGGCGAATCCTTGAAACATTAACCGCGCGACTCGGAACAATTTCCTTAAGGCCGAAAAAAGCGGTGTTTAATTCAGCGGGCGCGTGGTCCCGCTGAATTTTGCAGCGCATATGAGAGTCCCGGATCCTCGAGCCCGAAGAAACCGAACGCGAAAAGGGAAAGAAACCCGGAAAAGGGAAAAGCTCCGCGAAAAAAGGAAGAAAGCCGGAGCGGCTGGGTGGGCGGGGTGGGCGGGATGTGCGCGCCGAGAGTGAGAGAGGCGTTCGCGTCACAGCGGCCGCGCCGCGTCATTCAAGCGAGCGCGGCGCGCGGACTGCGAGAGCGACGAGGAGGCCGGCGTGGCCGTCGAGCAGTCAGTTCTCGGCTGCCTTTCTACGCGGCGGCAGTCCTTGCATGCGCGCTCCCGAACCGCCGTCTGCCAACGTAGTCGTCGCGCAACTTGTCGGGTCGCGCCGGTGCGCCCTCTGTCAGGATTACCCCCGCGGATTTCGCGCCTAAGCAAAAATGAGTGCCTACAAATAACCCGGAGTTGGTTATTCAGTGGTTCGCGAGACAGTGCGACGACACGATTTGTTGTAGAGTTTGGATACGAGAGGTGGCCGATCCTGGCGCGGGCAGTGGTGTCGTTGTCCTTTTTGTTGGGTTTTTCGTTTCCCATGAAAATTTGGTGAAAGTAGCGCGCGCTCTGGGACAGGTGCGCGCGTGGCTTCGGCCCGAGATGGGACTCCGGTCCCAGACGTAACGGTCCCGGATTGATGCGCCGAAGGGACTCGCGAGCACTCAGAGGGACTAACCACTGTTCCACGTCGACGCGATGGTCGTGTTGGAGCTGGAGACTGTGTACGCGCAGGTCGCGCCGCACACCAAGCTCGTCAACAAGCGCTTCGTCGGGGCCCACCACTGGCTGGGCCCACTTAAGGAGGCGCTCGTCGCCCGGCTGGCAGTCGACAAGGTACATCCTCATAGTCGATCCATACAGTCGAAGATCCCCATCGCGACCCCAACAGGACCTTGGTGTTATCGGGTGCAACCCGCTGGAATAAGCGCAAGTGGTCTGCCGAAACAAGTCCTCTTGTCTCGAGTGGACGACGATCGTTGCGCGTTTCATCGGTGTCACGAGTGGAACTTAAGTGACTGTCGAGACTTCCTGGAGGTTGTCGAAGACGTCGGATGTGGGTCGGGTGTTTGTTTGCCTGATTGCCTGGGGTGGTAAATCGGTCACCAAGTGTGCTGGGTGGGCGGTGATATCAATCGCAATCTGCAATTCTAATGGGAAGGTGCAATTGCCAAATTGTAATTGAGATGGATGACGATCGGAAGAGCGGGAGTAGGCGATTGATTCTTCATCCGTAGAAGACGATGATGAAGCTGCTTGTGGGGAATGGGATGATGAGAAATGATTCCGGGTGGATTTTCGTTATCGGGTCAGCCGGTCGGACGATCGGTTTTGATTTAGTGGGTTTAGTGAAGAGAGCTAAAGTGAGGGATTAGATGGTCGGCGTTTTCCGGGTCTTTCGGGTGCATCGGTCCGGAAAGACGGCAATGTTTTCTCGCGGGCGCGCCAAGTTTATTTGGTTTGAAGCCGGCGCATGATGCAACGGAAAATAAACGCGCTGTTTGCGGCGTTTCTTGCACACGCGGACGTTTGCGAAAAGAGGCGAAAAAAGTTTCGGAAGGATAAACTTGTGTTGCCGTGGAAATTAACAGGGGTCGCTGGCCGCGGCTGCTAATTTGCGGGGCATTTCGGGGAGGGACAGCCGGCATTAACGGCCATTTTCCGCGGTTTCGTATTAATTCCGATGGAAGTTAACGGTGGTTGTTCGGAGATTGGCCGATTTCAGGAAACGACGATTCACGGTATTCCGCGATGAAAAGTGGAGCAAGAAGTGATCGAGCGTTTCGCGGGTTTCCATGCCGGGTGTACGTAAATTTCGTTGTTGCCTAACTCGGGGATGTCGATTGTGAACAATTATTGACGGCCTGCAGTTTTTCGTCGGAAAATCGCTGAGTGATTGTCGAGACGGAAATTTCGCTAGGCGACTCGGTGGGATCAAATACGAAAAAAGTAACGGAAACAGCGCCAAAAGCCGCGGCAATCTGGCTAAACATTGTTAGATAACGTCGCGTTATGCAATCACTCAAAAATGTGTACCCAGGAACGACGACGCACAGTATTATATATTTGTGTTTCTGCGCGAGTGAAACCTGCGCGCGACGATGCTCGACCGAAAAAGCGCAAAAGCATTACAAATTGTGCCGAGTGAAATATTATCTGTCATATTATTTTGACCATCGAGGTTTGAAAGCAACGCAAAGAAACGTTGACGGCCGCGCGAAGATGAAACGAATCAAAAAAGAGCGCCAGGAGGAAAAAGCCGGGAAACTGGAAAACGGCACGCCGACGCCCACGTGTCGCGCGAAATTCCGCAATCGATCGGCCGAAATCCCGTCGCCCGGCCGGGTTGCTCGCGTTACCGTGGCATTCGGCGTTCCGCGATAATTTTATAATGATAATTAAACCCCACGTCGACCGGAAGTTTACATGCGCGATCCAACTTTAACGCACCATATTTATTATTAATTTCACGCGGAAAACGCTCGGCGAAAGATTCAGTGGTGGCGAGAGAGATAGCACGATGAGGAAAAGAGAACAGACATTCGTTTGATCCGGGCATCGCATTAATCGAATCGCGAGCGTCGCCGAGTCCTTTTGCGCGTCGCCTTATTCGAGTTCACGCGTTGAAATTACGTTTGCGACAAATGCCGCTTGTTTACAAGTCGCTTAATTCGCGAAAGAAAACGGACGGAAGAATCGCGCTCTCCCGTTAATTATCTTCGTTAAGCCGCTTCTTTTCGCCGGCCGGCTAAATTGAACTTCCAGCTTTGAGTCGGGGCAAAGGAAAAGAACGGAGCGAGCCTTCGCCATCGACAATCAAAATTTGCCTGAATAATTCGCGAGCGTGCCGAGGGCGCCCGCTGTTTATCTCTTTTCCGAGTGGCCCGTAAAAGATTAACGCTCCGCCCGGCATCAAACATTCACGTTTAATCTTCGCTAATACATGTAGCATCCCGTCTTATAATTAATGCCGTAATTCGCCGCAGACCCGCGTGGGCCCGCCACCGAACAAAACGATATCCCCGATTAATTCGCCGTTCGGCCACGCCACTTATCCGCGAACCATAATTACCGTCGCATTTTTGCCGTGCCGTCGACGACGCCGTCGTTTTCCTCTTGCGCCGGGCGAAATTGGATCGCACTTACACGGCACGACAAGAATTTCGCCGGGAATTATTTAGCAGGGTAAGATGTCACTTTGCGCGGAATTATTTTATGGAGCGAAAAAATGATTCGCCACGGTTTTTATCGGGAATTGATATCGGCGGCTGTGTTCCTCGTTTTGGGTTTTTTCCGGATTTCTCGTGACAGTCATTCCACGCGAAATGGCGCCCGGCATTCCAATCAATCAAGCCGAAATAATGCGCCGGCATTAGGATCGGCCGCTCGTAATTGAGCGCTGACAATTGAAAAACGAGGGCAACACTTTTACCGCCGACACGTCATAATTAATTGTTCATGAAAATGCTCGGAAAATGTGTCGCGCGGGATTCTACAAAGTTAATGTTCCTGGATTGGTACGTCCAATCTCCGGTCAAGAGTGGCGTTAATTCTCGTTAATTATTCAGGTGCGATTTTTTGCAGGTCTTGCTCAAATAGTAAGACGAGTGGTGAATACTTTTGAGAACAAGATCCTCGCGGGTTGATTAATTATTGACGAGTAATCTGCGACGGAAAGCAGTCCTTGTAATTATTCAATTTGGATGATTACTGAAATGCGCATCTCGTAACTCGTTCATTAATTTATACGTCTTTATATTCCAAGCAGGATTCGGTAGCCTGTGCGTTCCAAAAGTCATTGGAGCGCGATTAGCCGGGGTTTTCGAAATCTATGGAATAGTACCGAGGCGCGCGTGACGTAACCCAGTTTTCGAGTAAATAAACGTTTTTTCATCGCGTTTCATTGTTGCGCAACACATTTTTGCAGAAATAATGAAAAAAGCTTTCCCTTTAACGAAAAATGCTTGGTCACATTTAGCTTACATAATCCATTTTCTAGTTTATCAACGTTTTTCTTTTTAGTTATAAAATAATAAAATCAAACGGACCAGATATTTCCTTATCCCCGACAGATACGGGAGTACGAAAGAACAACTGAAAGAAACAGAACTCCTTGACTCGTGAAACCTTTGTCTCAAAAATCGCTCAAACCCGTAAACTTGATTAATTCATGAACCCGCCGACGAAATGCCCGCACAAAACGCGCTTCGACTTCCGAAAACAAAGCTTGTCGCTTAGCAACACTTGGCGGCTGAAGCTCGCGTTATATCATTCGCTTTTTATCGTCCAATTACTGCATTGCGAGTAATACTGCCAGTGACCACAGTAATTATCCTTATGTAAATGTGCATTTCACGTGGGTATAATGCTTACATAACCGGAGCTTCGTTGAATTAGGCTGTTGTCCGTCCATCAAGTTAACGCAAGAATGCGCGATTCGCGGTTGACGGTCAATAACATGTCTGTTTAATATTTCGAGCCGTTCGTCCCAGTCGCGTTTTCTGCCGGAAAACGTCGATGGACTTTTGGATTAAAGTCCTCGTAATGCGCAAACGATACGTCGCCTTGCCGTTTCGCGAAGCTGAAAAATTGAATTCAGAAAAGCTCCTCGTAATATGACTTTTATTTTGCCGGCGCTTTTGTACGTGAAATCGTGTAATCTTGCGAGACAGAGGACGACAAAGGCGCAACGTCATAATCATACAAATGACAAACGGGTCGGTCCGGGCGTAATGGGGGACTCGCATTACTAGTTCATAATGTAATTACAGCTGCGGCGAACGTCCGCGCTATTCGACGATACGAATGTGAATTGATTAAAAAACATGACGCTGGGATTAACGCGGCGAGTGACTTGATGGCAAATTTCACTAAAAATTCTCGGCGATTCCCGGAAAGCGATTGTTCATCGGTCAGCACTTCCTTGTGCGTTTTTCCCGACGTTGGAAATACGAATGGAACGGCGTCAAAAGGTGCGTTCGACAGTCGCGAGCGGAGAAATGAGAATTGAATCGTCGTCCATTAATAAGCGCCGCGCCTGCTGGAAAAACGCGACGCCTGCCGACCAAGGTGATATCCTAGGCGGCGCGAAATAATCGTCGTTGCATCGTCGGGCGTCGTCGCCGGCAGCCGGCGACGCGAGCCATCGATTTTCCGATATTTGGAATGCCGATGTATCCGCCATTTTTACATGGCTTATTACTCGGCGCGTTTTTGCTGCGGAAAAACACCGCCAGAAATAAGACTAGGGTTATCGAGGTAGGATTAATTATAATCGTTAGGGCAATGGCAAACCTTTCCGCGAGAAGCTTCGTTAGTCATCGCGTGCGATACATTTGATGATCGTTCAGTTATGAGCCCACTAGGCGCAGAATATAGAAATCGGGGTACACTGTTAAAAATATCCTTTTGGGCAAAAATGAAGCATTTTGGCACAAAAGAAATCATTTTGGCAGAAAAGGAATCCTTTTCATTTAAAAGGAATCGTTTTCATTCAAA